>VZQC01011693.1:342937-372736 GCA_009823505.1 Rhizomys pruinosus
ACTCTGTAGACCAGGCTGGCCTTGAACTCACAAAGATCCGCCTGCCTCTGCCTCCCAAGTGCTAGGATTAAAGGTGTGCGCCACCACGCTGGGCCCTGTGGAATTTTTTTTTTATTGGTCTTTTCAAGACAGGGTCTCCCTATAGCCCAAGCTGTCCTGGAACTCGCTCTGTAGACCAGGCTGGCCTTGAACTCACAAAGATCCGTCTGCCTCTGCCTCCCAAGTGCTAGGATTAAAGGCGTGAGCCACCACGCCCAGCTAGATTCTGTATTTCTAAGCATACCAATGTAGCAATGAAGAACCTGCCAAGAGTCTTGATGCTTTACAGGAGTAAAGAAAGTTGACAAATAGTTTAAAATGGAGAGTGACAGGCTCACCACAGACTTTCTGAAAGATCACTTACTCAGTGGAAATCTATTGAACTAAGAAAAAATGGGGGTAAGAATTAGTACTTGAATTAATTATGGTTAAGAAAATTAAACACTGTATATTCATTTGATACAATGCTTTACAACCATTCTCAACAATGGCTATGAAGACATTTCCCTGTTTTGCAAGAATATTTACAGAATACGAAACAAAAAGCAAAATCAAAATTATATATACAAATTAATTTCCAGTTTGTTAAACAATGTGTGTGAGAAGACAAAAATACCAATTTGTTAACTATTTTTAGCACGTAGAGTTTTTCTTTATTGTTTTTCTGTACATTTTAAAAAAGTAATTCTCATTGACATATTATTTGTGTAGCAAACTTCCTAAATAAAGACTGACATGGCCAATGTTATCCGGGACCTGGAGATTTCTATGTGTGAATCTTGAACAAACCTCTGCAGCTCTAATGCAGTAAGTAGGAACCCGGGTGGGTTAATTTCCTGGCTTCTCTTTTGGTGCTGGTTGTCAATTTCACACATGCAATTTCTCTCCATTCAGAGCTGACAGCTTGGATTTCCCCTTCCATTGGAATAGCTGTTCTCTCATCTGGCTCCCCCAGGCTTGCATTTGGTAACCTTTGCCCTTATATTTGGTTGAAGCCAAAATGCCATCTTTGGAAAACTAATGTACCAGACAAAATGGTAGCATGAAGCCACGTAACCTACTGTTTTTTTCTTTTCTGTTTGTGAAGGTTATTATTAGAGCTCATTTTAGAGAATTTCAAATCCATTCAAAGTATCATGGGTTTAAATTTTTCTAATGGAAGCAAAGCTTTTGATGTTTGGGTTTTAGAAAGCTGCCTGGCTTCTTTAGAGTTCAAATTTTCATAACATTGGCACAATTGATCAAAGACTATTTTGAGACAGAGGGAAAAAGCAATTTACCTATAGTTGTTTTGTGTTCTCAACATTATTATTATACTTTTCTTTCTCTTTCCTCCCCCCACCCCAACCATCTCCCTGTTTGAAGATCTACTTTTCAACTTACATACACTGGCCTCATCTTCTTTTTGATCAGCTTGAGAAACCACCTGGAAACATTTGAGGGTGACGTCACAAATCCAGCATTATGATTGCAACGTAGGATCAAAGAACAAAGAAGGGGGAGAAATGAAATAGACGGGAAGGTTAATTTAAACTTTAAGCACAAATATCAAATTATTGATAGGCATCAAAGTAAGAGCAGAGTTGGTTTACCTTGAGGCTTAACCCAGTTAATATTCTGATCCTCATTTCTATCAATTATGGGAAAAAGAGAAAACAGCCATCCATGGATCAGGCTGACCAGTGACGACAAAGCTAGAAGGACTTTGTAGTGCTGGTTTTGACAGTGTCCTGAAGCTAAACACAGAAGACTGTGGAAAAGTCTTAAACTGGGGTTATGGACCTGGAATGGGAGGAATTAATTCTATCTACTGAAAATTTCCCAGATCACTCATGAAAACAACAGGTCGCCTAACAGAGGAAACTAATCCCCCCACCGGAGAGTAAGCAAGTGGGATTCAGAGGAGAGGGCAGAGCCTGGAATCTCCAAGTGAATGACCCTGAAATTAGAGCTAAAGTGGTTTCTTTAGCCATCTAGAAAGCGGGCTCTTCACCAGACTTGCTCTTAAGACCTCTGCTTGTTCTGAAGTGAGTTGTATGTTTCTTGTCCAGGATAGTCCACCTTCTGTCTCTGAATTTTCCCCAGAAACTGAAGGAGGTACAAAAACCCAGGGAAGGTGAAAGGTCTGGCAGGGTCGGGAAGACTTTTCTTTGGAGAAATCAGAGAGTAGCAACCCCAAAATTCTTTTTCCAGCCCTACACTTTCTGGGATGAACCCCAAGTATAATATAATTGTATATCTTTTTTTTTTTTTTTTTTTTTTTTTTTNATGAGTATATTGACCATATTTTCCAGGATGGAATTGTAAGATACACTCCCACAATAATTTTATTAAATGACTAAATTTATTGGTAGAAAAGTATTTTGCAAAGGTATTAAAATTAAAGAGCATTCAAGGAATTTTTTAAAAAGATACACAATTAGCTGGTCGTGGTGGATGCACGCCTTTAACCCAGCAACTTAACCAGGAGCCAGGAAAGCAGGCAGATGTCCTCTGTGAGTTCAAGGCCAGCTTCGTGGTCCCTGCATAGTGAGCTCCAGGCCAGCTGGGATATAAAGGGAGAGCCTCGGTCTCAAAAAAGACTTTCAAGCATTTTAGAGCATCTTCGCAACCCCAAGAGAAACCTCACACCCATTAGCAGTTACTCTAACCTGCCTCTCACCCAGTTCATTGCAACCCCTCCTGTACTTTCTGTCTCAGGAATTACTTATTCTGTATATTCTATATAAATGGAATCATACAATATGCATCCTTTTGTGTCTGGTCCCTCCTTTAGCATAGTGTTTTCAAGGTTCAGTCCATGTTGTAGCATGTTATCAATCCTTCATTCCCTTTTATGGCCAATTAATATTTCATTGTGTAGATATGCTAATATTTCCTCTACTCAACCATTAATGGACATTTGGTTGTTTCCATTTATTATAGTATCAGTCAGTCAGCTTTCCAACTGTGACAAATGCCTGAAATAAATAGTTTACAGAGGAACAATTTTAGCTCACTACTTCAGAGGTTTCATCTTGGGGTCAGTTGGCCCCATTGTTTTTGGACCTCTGAGGTCAGTACAAGGTGATGGAACTATAATGCAGGGGAAACTGCTCACACCAAGGCAGCAGGGAGGTAAAGAGAAAAACAGGAAAGAGTTGGGATCCCAGTATCTCACTCAAGAGCACACTCCCAAAGACCCAGCTTCCATCCATGAGACCCCACCTCTTAGAGGTTCCTCCATCTCCCTTCCATGAGACCCCACCTCTTAAGCTTCTAACCATCTTCTCTCCAGCTAGGCCCCACCTCTTAGAAGTTCCCCCATCTTCCTCCCATGAGACCACACCTCTTAGAGGCTCCTCCATCTCCCTTCCGTGAGACCCCACCGCTTAGAGGCTGCCTCCATCTCCATTCCGTGAGACGCCCACCATCTTAAAAGCTTCCACACCTCTCAATGGTGCCAAGCGTAAGAACCAAGATTTTAAGACATGGACTTTGGTAAGCAGTCATATCCACACCATAGCAACCATAATCTTGAAATGAGCATTGTTTGCAAATGTTGACATATAGTTTCATTTCTCTTGGGTTCACATATTCATTCACATTAATAGAAATTACATTTAAAATCTAATATATCCTGGGTAGATATGTCTGAGTTGTATGAGAAAAGGGAACTGTACAAATGCCTGGATGGGAAGTAAAAAGGAATTGAAGGAAGGAATTAAAGCGTAGATGGAGCTTAATTCCTGGTTTTCTCAATTTGTCCTAGTTAAACTTTTAACTGTTAAATTGACACAGCCTGAGATCACCTAAGATCACCTGAGAAGGGCGCCTCAGTTGAGTGGCTGCCCAGATCAGGCTGGACTATTGACATGCTGTGGGGGAATTGTTTGATTGATTCAATTGATGTAGGGAGGAACCCAGCCACTGTGGTGCACATTCCCTGGGCAGGTGGTCCTGGGATGTATAAGAAAGCTGGCTAAGCATGGGTCTGTAGCGAGCAGGCAAGCAGCATGCCTCTATGATTTCTGCCTTCAAGTTCCTTCTTGAGTTCCACCTTCAGTGATGCACTATAACATATAAGCAAAAATAAACCTTGCATTGCTTGTGTTTTCTTTGGTCCTGGTGGTTGGTCCAGCAACAGAATGAAAAGTAGAAACACAGCTAATACAGAGCATCTTTACATCAGCACTTTACATGTGAGCAGCTGAAAACCCAGAAAAAAAATCTTTTTCAACAAGTTGATGAGAATGGAGGAGACTTTAGGACAAATGTTTCTAGTTCTTAGTATACATCCTTTTAAATAATCAGTTTTGAATCAATACAGTCTGATATTCAGGTGGCATCCTGAATATTTAACATTTTTAAATGATTAAGAAAGCGCTCTTTGTTAATTTAAGATACTTCTTTTTTTTTTTTTTTTGTTTTTTTTTCGAGAACAGGGTCTCTCTGTAGCCCCAGCTGTCCTAGAACTACTCTGTAGACCAGGCTGGCCCTTGAACCACAAAGATCCGCCTGCCTCTGCCCCGCAAGTGCAGGAATTAAAGGCTCTGCGCCACCGACGCCGGCTTTGTTTTTTTTTTTTTTTTGATAGAATGAGATAACAATTTCTTTATAAGTTCTCGCAAAAAGAACGCAAATGACTCACCCTGTTGATCTAAAATGAGCCCTCTTACTCCATGTAGTGATTGAAATGTTTTGCCTAAACCACCATATTAAATTTTGAAAATAATCTCATTTTACAAATGAATGATTTTTTAAGAAATTACATCATTGAATGCATAATGAAGAAGAAGCTTGAAGCCAGAAACGTCTCTCTCTACCCAATATGGTTCTTCCAAGTTTTTTCTCTCTGTTGATAGAAGTTGGGGAAACATCTTCTGCCCACTCTCCTTGTGGTCTTCCCCAAACGTGTTAACTTTTCAGACTTTATAACAATCGTAGAAATAGCAATGTCTGTAAACTGGGAATATCTTATGTATAAATTTATAATGGTGCTAAGAAAAATATAAAATCGATCCATTTCTAAATAAAAACACACATACCCTTCTGCAGAATTATCAACTCAAGTTACAGGTTCATCCTCTACCCCAGAACCCCTCTCCAAAACCCTCACTCAACCCATGGCTCCAGGGATCATTGGGGAAGGGCGGTGGAAAGACCTGTAAGAGCCATGGCTGGGGCACGAACGTAGAAAGCAGAGGCACTGGAAGTTGCACATGTGAACTTATTGTGATGCTGGCACTGGGCCATGGGACGCCATGCCACTCCATCGACAAGGCCCAAGAATCAGACGAGAAAATGGGTGGAGGGCCGCCCTGACTAGAGAATGACTGGAGACAATTACTGCTGGTAAGAGTATTGCCTTGATTAGGTTCTCTAGATGTGCTGATTGAGACTCCAGTGGACGAATTTGTACCGAAGGATGTTTGGGTACGAAAGTTGACTAGATAGCACTTAACATGGATGGGGCACTGCATGATTTTGGGTGGGGTTGGCAGGCTAAATCGATTAGGAACTATGGTATATAAATTTTACAAAAGCGCAATAAAGATACTTTTTAAAATATTGTTATTGAAGTTTTTGGTCATTTCATACATCATTTCTCTTTCCGTGCCCCCACCCCACCAGATTCATGCAATTCTGCCATACATGTCTGATCTTTTCTGAGGTCTTTTTAAAGTTTTCAAAGCGAGATATTGTTTGGGGGAGAGCTTACTGTTTCAGTTGGTTTCTTGTCCCAGTTGCTTTTGTTGTTGTTCCTTCCAATTTGTATTGCTCACATATCTAGATTGTGTGGGTGTGTCTGTGGGTGTGTGTTTTTTCACACCTATACTAAATTAATTGTTGCTGAAAATAAATGTATGTTATTTCCAAATCATATTTAGATTACATTTTCCTTTTAATTTTAAATACTCAAAATATGCATACAACCCTGCCCACCCATACACAAAGATTACAAAGTCTGAAAATAAGTGGTAGTGTAATTCGAGCCTGTTAAGGGAATTCACATAAGAAAGAGCAAAATTGCTTTTAAAAACATAGATTAAAAGCCAGGGGTGGTGGCATGCACACCGTTAATCCTAGGCAGTGGGAGGGCAGAGGCAGGTGGATTTCGTTGAGTTCAAAGGCCAGCCTGTCTACAGAGGAGCTCAGGGCCAGCTGGAACTAAAAGGGAAGACCCTGTCTCACAAAGACCAAAAAACATAAATAAATAATAAATAAATAAATAAAGATAATAAATAATATCTTTTGAAATCAATTCTTGGCAACTGTTAGTGATTCTGCTGTATTGCATAAAGAACTGCACAGAAGCCTGGCCCAGGCACTTTTCTACTTGTGGAATATGGACACATGACACATGTCTACTTCCCTAAATTGTTGGTGGGGGTGTTAAACTTCGGTACTATCAAATTGAGAGCAGGACGTGATGTTGGTGTATGCATATATGATTTGCTTTCTCCAAGTCTATTTTCCATACATGTGAAGCACTTTTAGTGTGTATGTTATGTGTGTTTGATACATGTCTGTGCACACAAGTGTATCTCGGTAAATGTGTTTGTGTAAAATAGAGCAAACATGTGATGTTTTCCTCATTGGCTCTCACCGTTTTTTTTTTTTTGAGACAGGATCTTGCCTGTTCCATTTAAGCAGCGGAACTTCTGCGATAGTAAGACCAGGCTGTGCCTCCAACTGCAGAGAGATATGCCTGCCGCTGCCTCCTGATGTTGAAATGAAAGATATGTGCCACCAAACTCAGCCCACCTTATTTCCGGAGATCAGGTCTCTTGACTGAGCCTGGAGCTTACGGATTCCACTAGGCAGAGTAGCCAGCAAGTCCTAGAAATCCTCTAGAGGGTCTCTGCCTCCCCAGTTCTAGGATTACAGTCATACACTACTACACTTGCCTTGTTTGTTTGCATGAGTGCATGGAGAACTCTACCTCAAGTCTTCATGCTTGTAAAGCAAGCACTTACCCACTGAGCCATCAACCCAGCCTCATGATCGCTCAGAGTTTAAACCTAAAATAAGACTATTCAGTGTCTCAATTTGTACCTATCGTAGTTAAATAAAGAAGGATAACGAAAAGTCAGGGGCTGGGAATTTCAAAGCTTTCTATCAGGTAAGAATGAGGTCAGTACACTACTTGAATTACTTCATAGTAACCAATAGGAGTAATTACTATACAAGAATATCTCTTTGGGCACAGCTGGACAGCCAAAGGAAATCCATGAATGAGTATATTGACCATATTTTCCAGGATGGAATTGTAAGATACACTCCACAATAATTTTATTAAATGACTAAATTTATTGGTAGAAAAGTATTTTGCAAAGGTATTAAATTAAAGAGCATTCAAGGAATTTTTTAAAAAGATACACAATTAGCTGGTCGTGGTGATGCACGCCTATCCCAGCAAATCGGAGGGCAAGGCAGATCTCTGTGTTCAAGGCCAACTGGTCCGACATAGTTGAGCCTCCAGGCACGCTGGATAAAAGGGAGAAGCCTCGGTCTCAAAAAGACTTTTTTTTTTTGTCTTTTTGAGACAGGCTCTCCCTTTAATCCCAGCTGGCCTGGAGCTCACTATGTAGACCAGCCTGGCCTTGAACTCACAGAGATCTGCTTGCTTCTGCCTCCTGAGTGCTGGGATTAAAGGCGTGCATCACCACGACCAGCTAATTGTGTATCTTTTTAAAAAATTCCTTGAATGCTCTTTAATTTTAATACCTTTGCAAAATACTTTTCTACCAATAAATTTAGTCATTTAATAAAATTATTGTGGAAGTGTATCTTACAATTCCATCCTGGAAAATATGGTCAATATACTCATTCATGGATTTCCTTTGGC
Source organism: Rhizomys pruinosus (assembly GCA_009823505.1). Classification (NCBI taxonomy): domain Eukaryota; kingdom Metazoa; phylum Chordata; class Mammalia; order Rodentia; family Spalacidae; genus Rhizomys; species Rhizomys pruinosus. The sequence continues at coordinate 350,808 of VZQC01011693.1, forward strand.
TGTCCAGCTGTGCCCAAAGAGATATTCTTGTATAGTAATTACTCCTATTGGTTACTATGAAGTAATTCAAGTAGTGTACTGACCTCATTCTTACCTGATAGAAAGCTTTGAAATTCCCAGCCCCTGACTTTTCGTTATCCTTCTTTATTTAACTACGATAGGTACAAATTGAGACACTGAATAGTCTTATTTTAGGTTTAAACTCTGAGCGATCATGAGGCTGGGTTGATGGCTCAGTGGGTAAGTTGCTTGGTCTACAAGCATGAAGACTTGAGGTAGAGTCTCCAGCACTCATGCAAACAAACAAGGCAAGTGTAGTAGTGTATGACTGTAATCCTAGAACTGGGGAGGCAGAGACCCTCTAGAGGATTTCTAGGACTTGCTGGCTACTCTGCCTAGTGGAATCCGTAAGCTCCAGGCTCAGTCAAGAGACCTGATCTCCGGAAATAAGGTGGAGCTGAGTTTGGTGGCACATATCTTTAATTTCAACACTCAGGAGGCAGAGGCAGGCATATCTCTCTGAGTTGGAGGCCAGCCTGGTCTACATAGCAAGCAAGTTCCATGCTTATCAAGGCTACTTAATGAGTCCCTGTCTCAAAAAAAAAAAGGTGGAGAGCAACTGAGGAAAACATGCAATGTTTGCCTCTATTTTACACAAACACATTTACCGAGATACACTTGTGTGCACAGACATGTATCAAACACACATAAACATACACACATAAAAGTGTTCACATGTATGGGAAAATAGACTTTGGAAGAAATATATGCATAACCAAATCCTCCTGCTCTCAATTTGATGTAGAAAGTTTAAAAAATATTTAGGGAAAGTAGACATGTGTCATGTGTCCATATTCCACAAGTAGAAAAGTGCCTGGGCCAGGCTTCTGTGCAGTTCTTTATGCAATACAGCAGAATCACTAACAGTTGCCAAGAATTGATTTCAAAAGATATTTATTTATTTATTTATTTATTTATTTATTTATTTATTTATGTTTTTTGGTCTTTTTGAGACAGGGTCTCCCTTTAGTTCCAGCTGGCCTAGAGCTCACTCTGTAGACCAGGCTGGCCTTGAACTCACAGAAATCCACCTCCCGTGCCTCCCAAGTGCTAGGATTAAAGGTGTGAGCCACCACACCTGGCTTTTATCTATGTTTTTAAAAGCAATTGTGCTCTTATTATGTGAATCCCTTAACAGGCTCTAGAATTAACCTACCACTTATTTTCAGACTTTGTAATCTTTGTGTATGGGTGGAGGGTATGTATGCATATTTTAGAGTAATATAAAATTAAAAGGGAAAATGTGAATCCTGAAATATGATTTGGAAATAACATACAGTTTATTTTCAGACAACATAATTTTAGTATAGGTGTGACATAAACACACACACACAGACACACACACACATATATGCATATGTTGAAGCAATACAAATTGGAAGGAACAACAACAAAAGAACTGGGACAAAGAACCAACTGAAACAGTAAAGCTCTCCCCCAAACAATATCCTCTGCTTTGAAAAACTTTAAAAAGACTCAGAAAAAGATACAAGACATGTATGGCAGAATGCATGAACTCTGGTGGGGTGGGGGGCACGGAAAGAGAAATGATGTATGAAATGCACAAAACTTCAATAAAAATATTTTAAAAAGTATCTTTATTGAGCTTTTGTAAATTTCATACAATAGTTCCTAATCGAATTTAGCCTGCCAAGCCCCCCCAAAACTCATGCAGTGCCCCATCCATGTTAAGTGCTATCTAGTCAAGCTTTCGTACCCAAACATCCTTCGGTACAAATTCGTCCACTGGAGTCTAATCAGCACATCTAGAAACCTTAAGTAAGGCAAACTCTCCTTTACCAGCAGTAATTGGTCTCCAGTAATTCTTAGTTCAGGGCAGGCCTGCCACCCATTTCTCTCTCTGTATTCTTGGGCCTTGTCTGATTGGGTTGGCATGGGTCCCAGGCCCAGTGCCAGCATCACTACAGGTTCACATGTGCAAACTTCCAGTGGCCTCTGCTTCTCTACGTTCGTGCCCCAGCCATGGCTCTTACAGGTCTTTCCACCGCCTCTTCCCCAATGATCCCTGAGCCATGGGTGAGTGAGGGTTTTGGAGAGGGGTTCTGGGGTAGAGGATGAACCTGTAACTTGAGTTGATAATTCTGCAGAAGGGTATGTGTGTTTTTATTTAGAAATGGATCGATTTTATATTTTTCTTAGCACCATTATAAATTTATACATAAGATATTCCCAGTTTACAGACATTGCATTTCTAGATTGTTTAAAGCTCTGAAAGTAACAGTTGGGAGAAGGAGCACAAGGAGAGTGGGCAGAAGAGGTTTCCCCAACTTCTATCAACAGAGAGAAAAAACTTGGAAGAACCATATTGGGTAGAGAGAGACGTTTCTGGCTTCAAGCTTCTTCTTCATTATGCATTCAATGATGTAATTTCTTAAAAAATCATTCATTTGTAAAATGAGATTATTTTCAAAATTTAATATGGTGGTTTAGGCAAAACATTTCAATCACTACATGGAGTAAGAGGGCTCATTTTAGATCAACAGGGTGAGTCATTTGCGTTCTGCAGAAATAAAGAAATGTTATCTCAACAAGGTGTAAAGAGAAAACAGATTCCTGAAAGTTACTTCTGATATCTATGCATGCTCTGTGCCATGCATGCCTGTACACACACACAGACACACAGCCTGGTCTACAGAGTAAGTTCTAGGACAGCTGGGGCTACAGAGAGACCCTGTCTCGGAAAAAAAAAAAAAAAGAAATGTTATCTCTAAACTTAAAAAAGAGCATTCTTAACATTTAAAAATGTTAAATATTCAGGATGCCACCTGAATATCAGACTGTATTGATTCAAAACTGATTATTTAAAAGGATGTATACTAAGAACTAGAAACATTTGTCCTAAAGTCTCCTCCATTCTCATCAACTTGTTGAAAAAGATTTTTTTTCTGGGTTTTCAGCTGCTCACATGTAAAGTGCTGATGTAAAGATGCTCTGATATTAGCTGTGTTCTACTTTCATTCTGTTGCTGTGACCAACACCAGGACCCAAAGAAACAAGCAATGCAAGGTTTATTTTTGCTTATATGTTATAGTGCATCACTGAAGGTGGAACTCAAGAAGGAACTTGAAGGCAGAAATCATAGAGGCATGCTGCTTGCCTGCTCGCTACAGACCCATGCTTAGCCAGCTTTCTTATACATCCCAGGACCACCTGCCCAGGGAATGGTATTGCCCACAGTGGGCTGGGTCCTCCTACATCAATTAAGAATCAACACAATTCCCCACAGACATGTCCATAGTCCAGCCTGATCTGGGCAGCCACTCAACTGAGGCGCCCTTCTCAGGTGATCTTAGGTGATCTCAGGCTGTGTCAATTTAACAGTTAAAAGTTAACTAGGACAGATGAGAAAACCAGTGAATTAAGCTCCATCTACGCTTTAATTCCTTCCTTCAATTCCTTTTTACTTCCCATCCAGGCATTTGTACAGTTCCCTTTTCTCATACACTCAGAATATCTACCCAGGATATATTCAGATTTAAATGTAATTTATATTAATGTGAAATGAATATGTGAACCCAAGAGAAATGAAACTATATGTCAACATTTGCAAACAATGCTCATTTCAAGATTATGGTTGCTATGGTGTGGATATGACTGCTTACCAAAGTCCATGTCTTAAAATCTTGGTTCTTAGCTTGTCACCATTGAGAGGTGGTGGAAGCTTTAAGAGGTGGGGTCTCACGGAAGGGAGATGGAGGAGCCTCTAAGAGGTGGGGTCTCATGGAAGGGAGATGGAGGAGCCTCTAAGAGGTGTGGTCTCATGGGAGGAAGATGGGGGAACTTCTAAGAGGTGGGGTCTCATGGGAGGAAGATGGTAGAAGCTTTAAGAGGTGGGGTCTCATGGAAGGGAGATGGAGGAACCTCTAAGAGGTGGGGTCTCATGGATGGAAGCTGGGTCTTTGGGAGTGTGCTCTTGAGTGAGATACTGGGATCCCAACTCTTTCCTGTTTTTCTCTTTACCTCCCTGCTGCCTTGGTGTGAGCAGTTTCCCCTGCATTATAGTTCCATCACCTTGTACTGACCTCAGAGGTCCAAAAACAATGGGGCCAACTGACCCCAAGATGAAACCTCTGAAGTAGTGAGCTAAAATTGTTCCTCTGTAAACTATTTATTTCAGGCATTTGTCACAGTTGGAAAGCTGACTGACTGATACGATAAGTAAAAGATGGAAACAACCCAAATGTCCATTAATGGTTGAGTAGAGGAAATATTAGCATATCTACACAATGAAATATTAATTGGCCATAAAAGGGAATGAAGGATTGATAACATGCTACAACATGACTGAACCTTGAAAACACTCTGCTGAAAGGAGACAGACACAAAAGGATGAATATTGTATGATTCCATTTATATAGAATATACAGAATAAGTAATTCCTGAGACAGAAAGTACAGGAGGGGTTGCAATGAACTGGGTGAGAGGCAGGTTAGAGTAACTGCTAATGGGTGTGAGGTTTCTCTTGGGGTTGATGAAGATGCTCTAAAATTGATTGAAATGATGGCTACATGACTCTGTGAATATACTTAATATTTTTAAGGTGCACATCTTAATGGGAAAATTCTGTGGTAGTGGATCATATCTCCAATCAGCTGCTATTTAAAAAATCTATTTTGAAAGATGCAGAAGATAGAACTGTGACTCATCCCACTCGTAGGTGAGTCTCAAGAGCTCGTCATATAAAACGAACCCATCTAAAAATGTCCGTAAGTCAACACTGAGTCAGGAATGTATTTTTGGAATGCTCTATTAAGGACAAAAGAATTTATTTTTTCAGAGGGAATGTAAACAGAAGGAGAGAGCACAGTATGTAATTTGGAAATAAGATGGTGGCAAATCGAATCTTTCTCTGTAAGAATGAAGGTGACTAGATAAACAATTGTGCACCAAGTATTCTTAGGGGTTACCAGGAGATACAGGAAAATGAATCTATTTCAAGGATTCTATTTCCTTTTGTTTCTAGGTAAATTTAAAATTTCAAAGTACTTGTTAGTAAATTCTTATTAACAAAGGTCTACTTTTTCTTTTTAAAATTTTTCTTCAGAATTCTCCATTATTGGGTAGGCAAGGGAGCGCAGCAGGGAAAACATTGACTTTTGAATGACCAAGGCAAACTGCTCTCCTTCTTCCCCTTCTGATGGCAACAGGGAAGAATCCATTCATCCTGAAGACTTGAAGATCTGTAGGCCTCACAGCAGAGCGCCCTGTAGATGACACTTCTTCCTAAAGCAAAGAAAGGACTGAACCAGTGCTCTAAGTGTAGCTGTGTGCTCGTGTGTGCGTGTGTGCATGCTTGCTAATGAAACTGATACCAAGAAGAGAAGATGAGTCAGAATGAGATGGAGTCTCTTTAAATCTGGGGAGCGATTTTAATAGAAACAGAAAGATTTCAAGGGTAAAGTAAAAAGAAGAACTACAGCAGGCATGGATGGAGCCTGGAGATCTGTGAGATCCAAACCAGGTAAGCTCTGCTCTGAGCTCAGCTGTGTTGGGCACTTTCTACAGTTTCTAACAAAGCCTCAGTGCTGCCCAGAGCTGAGGCTTTATTGAGGGACTCGTCAGAGATGTGGAAAGGAAAAACGCCTGGCCAGCAGAGACACAGTAGGAACAAAGGAAGTGGGACTTCTGACAGAGAGATACAAAAGTGAGCGAGAAGTGAGCTGTTTGCTTACTTTTATTATGGCAAAGACAGAAACTCAAACATCATTTTCTTGCTTTTTTTAAAATATTTTTTATTTTATTTTATTTATTTATATGTGTGAATGTACTGTCTGCATGCAGGTCTGTGCACCCATGTCGTGCAATGCCGTGGAGGTCAGAAGAGGGTGTCGGATTCCCCTGGAACTGGAGTTCTCCTGGAATTGGAGTTACAGACGGTTCTCAGCCGCCATGTGGGTGCTGGGGATCGAACCCGGGTCCTCTGCAAGAGCAGTCTGTGCTCTTAACCGCTAGGCCATCTCTCCAGCCCCTCAAACATCATTTCAAGAACACAGTTCAGTGGCACTAAGTCATTCACAGTGTTGTGTTGTCCCACGGTCTAGTTTCATCATCCCAGAAGAGTCCCTAAATAGTCACTGCCCTCTACCCATTTCACTCAGTCTCTGGAAACCTCCAGGAAGCCTTCTGTCTCCAGGAAACCGGCACAGGGATGTCATAGAAACAGTATTAACAAGTTCTACCAGGAGGTGAGAGGTGGAATCAACCTAAATGTCTGCAAAACGTGGCATGCCCATGCAGCAGAATATTACTCAGCTATAAAGAGAGTAGGGTCTGATGCTCACTACAACACAGTGACACCCCAAAACACTGAGCTATATTTCTGACAATTGAAATAGAAGTGGGATGTGTCCAAAGGGCTCTCTGGCTTGACACTGGGAGATTTCTTCTCTAATGGGGCTGCTGAGGCAGTACAGTCCCTGTGAGTTTGAGGTTAGTTTGGTCTACATATTCAGTTCCAGGCAGCAGGCAGTGATTTAGGAGTTGCTTTAGCTGAGAACTATTGTCAGCTGATCACTGCTGGGTGAGGGAGAGTTGGTCTTCAAGGGAGAGATGCTAGGTAGCCTGACCAGTGTCCAGGGGATGGATTCACACTGAAGAACATCTGGAGACACAAACTTGACTCAGTAGGCCTTAACATGCATGGAAAAATGCATGAAATCTGGTGGAGGATATGGATCGTGCAGATAGGGGAAGGAGGCCTAAAGATGAGTAAGATGTATTGTCAGAAATGCACAAACAGTTATGGCTAAGAGCACTGGCTTCTCTTACAGAGGACTCGGGTTCAGTTCCCAGCACCCACATGGCAGCTGACAACTGTCCTTAACTCCAGTTTCGGGGGATCTCACATCCTCTCTGTCTTCCATAGGCATTTCATGCACATGGTGCACTTACATACATGAAGATAAAACACTCGTACAAACACAATAAAAATAATTTATAAGATATATGAAAAGTAAATCATGAAGGTGATGCTTCTGAGCTCAGATTTTGTTTTTTGTTTTTTTTTTTTTATTTTTTTTATTTTATTTTATTTATTTTTAACAAATCTAGACCCTGTGTTCCCGCTCATTCCCCCACCCCGTCAGAGCTCGTGCATTCTGCCAAACATGCTTTCCATCTCTTAGTCTTTCTCAATATTTTCCATGGGACGTTGACTGTTTTGAGCAGAAGTTCACTGTTTCAGTCAGTTCTTTGATGCAGTATTTCTGTTGTTGTTTTTGTTTCCAAAATGCATTATGTTCAACTGCTTTTGTACAGAAGCTCAGGGGGCCCTACACAAGAAATACTTACAACTGGGTAATTGGCACTAGCATCCACAGATGAGGGATACCATTCGTCGTTTGTTTTTCTGGGACTGTGTTACTTCACTCAGCATGAGTCCTCTAGCTCCAGCCATTTTCCTGCAAAGCTCGTGATGTCGTCTTTCTTTACCTGCTGCATAGAAACTCCATTGTGTAGATGTACCACATTTTCTCTATCCATTCGTCAGTTGAGGGGCATTTAGGTTGGTTTCCAGCTCTTTGCTATTGTGAAAGAGCTGAAATAAACATGGCCGTGCAGTATCTCTGTGGTGGCGTAAGCTTGAGGGTACATGCCCAGGAGTGGTATGGCTGGGTCGGGTGGCAAGTTCATTCCAAGTCTTCCAAGGGGTTCTCCCCACTGCTTTCCATAGTGGCTGTACGAGTTTACATTCCCACCAGCAGTGGATGAGTTTCCCCTTTCCCCACAACCTCTCCAGCACTTGGTATCATTTGTTTTCTTGATCCTAGCCAGTCTTACTGGAGTAAGATGATATCTTAAAGTGGTTTTGATTTGCATTTCCTTAATGATTAGTGATGTTGAGCAGTTCTTGAGGTGTTTCTCAGACATCTCTAATTCCTCGCTTGTGAAGTCTCTGTTCAGTTCTTTGCTCCATCTATTGAGCGGGTCGTTTGGTTTTCTTTTTTCTTTGTTTTTTGAGTAGTTTATATATTCTGGAATCAATGCTTTGTCAGATGTTCTGACAGTGAAGGTTTCCTCCCACTCTGTGGGATTTCTCTTCACTTCCTTGATTGTTTTCTTTTGATGTACAGGAGCTTTTGGGTTTGATGAGGTCCCATTTGTCAATTGGACCTTAATTCTTTGCAGCTGCTGTCTGATTTAGGAAGTCTTTTCCTACGCTATGTCTTGTAGTTCGCTGCCAACTTTTTCTTCTATCATCTTCAGAGTTTGGGTTTCACGTGAGGTCTGTTAATCCATCTGGAGTTACTTTTGTACAGGGCGAGAGGTAGGGGTTTAATTTCATTCTTCTACAAGTGGTGATCCAGTTTGCCAACACCACTTGCTGAAGATGCTGTCTTTTCTCCTTGTGGTTTCTTGGCCCCCTTGTCTCCAGAATATAGATGGCTGAAATTATATGTGTCAGGTTTGGATCTTCGGTTTTGTTCCATTGGTCAACAGGTCTGTTTTTGTGCCAGTACCAGGCTGTTTTTATGACTATAGCCCTGTAGTATAGTTTAAAATCTGGTATAGAGATCCCTCCTGTGTAGCTCTTTTCACTCAGGATTGATTTGGCTATTCGGGGTCTTTTGTTTCTCCAAATGAATTTAAGAACTTTTGTTTCCAAGCCTGTGAAGAAACTCTTGGGGATTTTGATTGGGATTGCATTAAATATGAGCTCAGATTTTGTAACTCATCTCTTACCACCTTGTCTCTCCTCCCTTCTTGTTCCGCATTCACTGTTTCCTTCACACGAACCAGGCCAGGCTCTTCTCCATTCTTTGAACTTACATTATCATCTCTTTCTCTGCCTTTGTCCAAGTACATTTTATAGCCCTAGCCCAGTGTCTGGTTGGATAACGCTGTCAATGGACGGAAACTGAGCAAATAGTGAGTGGGCAGATATAAAAAAAGCTAAGAAGTCAGTGGGACAAATAGACCCTGAAGTAGGTCCCACCAAGTGAACTCTCCCCAAACTCCTGGTCCTTATCTAGAGCCACAACAGACCTCACTCCTGAAACTCCCTGAACTTTTCTATCAGTGTTTATCTATTTTATATTTTGTGCCACCTGGAAGAATAGATGTTATCCTCATGTATCTTTTTTTTCCTACAGATGCTGGTATAATGATCTACACAAAAATATTCTTCATACTGTTCATTGTACTGAATTCCTTAACACTTATGAAATACAATTCTATAGATTCTACTCCTTCAGACCTAGATAAAGGACCCTTGAGGACATTTCAAAGACATACTCTCTCTCAGACCATTCTTTCATGTCCTGTCCTTTCCTAGCACTTGCTATAGTCTTCTAAATCAGCCAAGAATTTTTGGTTTAATGTCTTCCAGAGTTATTACAAGATCCTTTAAAACAGGAATGCTCCCAATATCTATCTATGGGTTGAATAAGTAAATGAATTTTGCTAATGCTAATTTTGCATTAATGAAAACAGAAAGGTTCTACCAATGATAAAACAATTTGATAATGAAATAAATTACAAAGTAAACTTGGAAGAAATGTCCTTTAATTCATTTGGGAACTCAGAATTTCAAAATGTATTTTTAGGAATTCTATTGTCATAAAAGCAATTTCAGTTTTATTTTACCATTATCACAATTAATGTATATACACAAAGAGCTATTTTATTAGCTGTGATGAAAATAGAAGTCCATGGGCTGGAGAGAAGCTCAGCAGTTAAGAGCACTGGCTGCTCTTGCAGAGGACCTGCATTCAAGTCCCAGGAACCACCCAAAAGAACAACACACATATGTGAAGCAGATTTAGAAAATCTTCAGGCTCACCGGCTCTCCTCTTGTTGATGTCTTCTGTGTGAATCCTCTATCAGAGCCTTCTGAGCCACCTGCTCTTCTGGAATTGTGAGTTCTGAGCTGCCATCTCCTTTACCTTTTGCTTTGCTTTCTGTGAGATGTCTTCCTTTCCTTATGTGAAATACATGTTTTATATTTGCAGAAGTATTTTTAATTTTGACAAGATTAGGAGCATTGTATCGTGTTTTCAGGATCCTCTTGTTACAAAGCGCCCTGTTCTGACTACAGGTATAAAATGTTATGTGGTTTCTTTGAAAATGTCTAGTATAAGTTTTTATTTTTTTATTTTTATTTATTTATTTTTTTGTCTTTTTGAGACAGGGTCTACCTGTAGCCCTATTTGGCCTAGAACTCACTCTGTAGACAAGGCTGGCCTTGAACTCACAGAGTTCCACCTGCCTCTGCCTCCTGAGCACTAGGATTAAAGTTGTACGCCACCACACCGGGCTAGTATAATATAAGTTTTTAAAACTTTACTCCTACATAGTCCCTGTTTCCAAGTTGTCCCTTTGTTTGGTCCCGACCTTATCTTTCACCTTATTGATTTTCTTCAGATGACTCTTGCTTCCCGTTGCTTGCTTTATATTGGGTTGGTAGGGCATTTGGCAACTGTGGTCATCCTTGGCCACCTGGTCTTTTGTGAGCAGCTGCAATAGAAATATTTCATCTTCTTGTGTTACTCAGAATCCAGGAAATGATTTTCAGATCCCTGTGTGCTTTAGGGATTTGAGATGGGTGAATGTAGTAGAAGGGCCCAGTGTCTCAGGTCTCCTCCTGCCATCTGGGTCTGCTGCTGTCCAATTTCTTGTCCTAGTGGCTGCCTGAAGAAGCTGGCTCTAGTCACCAGTCAAGGTGTTGGGAGGAGTCATTGGCTGTGTGAAATAGGAAAGGTATGTGTGCTCAGCTTCTCCCAGACTGCCAGTCATCTTATGTTGCATCTATTTGTACCTAACCTACTTCTAGAAGTCTCCAGAGCTATTGTATTCTGAGCCAGGATCCCCTTCCACTCTTTCCACTACCAACTCAAGAGTCAGCTGTTTGGTTTCATAAGACCTTTGCAGCAATCTCATCTGTTTTCTCTCCAGTTTTTACATTTTTGGTATCCTTGTTTTCTTTTCTATTTTCTACTGTTTTATTGGTGTGTTGAATTAATTTTATGTATATATGAATGTTTTGCCTGCATGTACAGAAGTACATTCATGTTGTACAATCCATGTGGGTACTTGGAAGTGAACCAGGGTCCTACAGAAGAGCATCTTAACCACTGAGATGTTTCTCCAGCCCTTGGTTTGTACGTTTAGAAACAAATCTTACAAGTAGGCTAAGTAGCAGAACTGCACATGGTAATGTTCCCAAGAAAGTAAGGAGAAAGAAGAGTGCTGGTAAAGATTTACACTACAGATCTAAATATTATGCTGAAGGATTTAATACAGTATTTTTCTTTTAACAGGGTCTTGCTGCATAGCCCAGGCTAGTCTCAAACTTGTGATCCTTACTGGGATTAAAAGTATGTGCCATCCCACAATGCCTATGCCTGGCTTTGCCTTAGATATGTACTTTTAATGGTGCTGGGAATCAAACACAGGTTCAATATACGTGTGCCATGCAAAGGGTCGATCTCAGTCCTACATTTTCAGCTCTTATATTTCTTCATTTTGCAATTGTTTATGGAATAAATTATATTCAATTACCATTTTATAGGAGAAGAAACCTGAATGAATTACTTAGTTGAGTATCCAATTTTTATTTCATCACTAATGTTTCATTGGCCATTAGTTGGATTTTGTACTTGCCCTGTGGTAGTATGAGAAATGTCCTCCAGAGGCTGACATATTTGAAAAGTTGGCCCCAGTTGGTGGCCCTCTTTGCAGAGGTTTCAGAGGGGTAGCATTGCTGGAGGAAGCATATCACTGGGCATGGCTTTCAGAGTTCATGGCCTTGCCCCACTTCCAGCTGCTCTCTGTCTCTGTGGTGCTTGAAGACGAAGCCCTCGGACTTGTCTTCTCCTGCCATGTCTGCCTGTTGCAGCCTTGTTTCCCCACCACCGATGAACTCATTCTACTGGAATCATAAACCCAAATAATCTCTTCCTTTTTGAAATTGCCTTGGTCATGGTATTTTGTCACAGCAACAGAAAAGTAACCAAAATATTCCCCTATACCAATCACAGTCAAGGAGAACGAGATTACCATGACTGGATGGATTAATCATGGATTTGTCTGTGAGCCATGTGGAGTAGAAGAAGAAATCTGAACCAACCAGAAGAAAGGGAGGTGGGTGGTTGAGCAATGTCTGCCACAATAAGTAAGAATTCATCAAAGAACGTGGGTTTAATTTGAGAGCTATTCTTTTAAGAGTTTAATAGAATTAAAGCCAAACTATTTCAGAAAAGAATGGAATCCTCTGACAGTACGTGGTTACATTTAAGAGCCAGGCCAACATTTTACCTAATTAGAAGGTAAGTTTAAATGGTAAAAATTCTTAAATATTAAAAGTACGAGTGGGACAAATGACTTTAACCATTGAGATAATGGGAAAACTTCATGACAAGTATCTATCTATCATCTATCTATCTATCTATCTTTCATCTATCTATTTTGACATAGGATCTCATTTAGCTCTGGCTGATTGCAACCTCACTAATTAGCTTAGACAACATGCCTCAAGCTCCCAATTCTCACACCTAAGTGCTTCCCAAGTGCCAGGATTGGCACTTGTCCTACCAGACTCTGCCTATAAGTAATTTCTATTACTACTACTACTACTACTACTACGACTACGACTACTACTACTACTTTATGTGCATGACAGCATTGTATAAGGGTTGTGCCATGAGATGCCCAAGGAGATTAAAAGAGGCCATTGGGTCCCCTAGAGTTACAGTTGGTTCTTAACCTCCATGTGGATATTGGGAATTGAACCTGGTCCTCTGCAAGAGCAGCCAGTGCTCTTAACCACTCATCAGCCTAAACTTGGACCTGTGAGATGGCTCAGTGAGCAAAAGTAGTTGTCATACAAGCCTGCCAAGCTGAGTTTGAACCCCAGGCCCCACAATGGAATGAGAGAATCAAAGTAAGGTGGAGAAGAGATAAAGAGACAAGAGCGGACAATGAGGATGAATATGAGAAAAAGAAATTATATGCAGATATGAAGCTGTAAAAAAATCAATAAAGAAGTAAGCTGGAGCCTTCCAAGTAGTGGGATTACTACCATGGCCACCATACCTGGGTTAATACTGAATACTCTATAAAAAAGGTTTATTTGGGCTGGGGCTGTAGCGCAGTACTCAAGTGCTTATTTAGCATGCATGAGGCCCTACATTCAACTACACATATGCACGTATAAAAGTAAATGTTTTATTTGGCTCACAGTTCTAAGAGCTAAAAAGTTCAGGGTCAGACAGCCACCTCCATTGAGGGTGCTCTTGTCAGTGGGGACTCTAGAGTCCCATGGCAACATGAGACATCACACAGCAAGACAGAACAAGTGCATCAAACACTGTTCACTTTGATGACAAGGTCCTTGATAATCTATAAGTAGATTGACTCATTTATGAGGGTAGAGTCCAGGCATGTTTCAAAGGTCCCAATTCTCAGATTTGGGGAACACATTCAAACCATAGCAGATGGCAAAATAGGTACATTACATAAAGTGTATGAGTGGAACACAGGGGCTACGTAGGCAGGCTGGAGTTGAGTCTATAGTTATTTGGCTTCTGGGACCATGTGTTTAACCAGTGCTAATCGGAAAGTAGTAATTTGCTTCTTACTTTGATTGTTATGATAGTTATATTCACTCAGCAGATACAGTTCCATTTCCAAGAGCTTACCCCCTAATTTTCTGAACCTCCACTTTCCCTATCTGTGAAATGGAGACAGCAGTGTGTGCCCTGCAGTGATAATGGAAGTCATGTGAAGAAATGTACTTGAGGTATGTCAATAGAACTTGTGCTCATATGAAACAAAAAAAAAAAAAAAAAAAGTAAGCTAGATTGTGATGTAGGAATGAAGTCAATATTGACCTCCCATGTAAGGTACACACATGGACACAAGGACACGAATAACACACACACACATATATGAATAAACATTCTACATGGTAGGCATGGTAGCGCATTCTGTAATCCTAGCACTCAAGGGATGCGGCAAGGGGATTTCTATGAGTTCCAGTCCACCTTAGACTGCAATGTGAAGTGTTTTCTGGAACAGGAAAAATAAGTATACATGTACAATGTGTGTACCTTTTTTTTTAGTTTTTAAGCTAAAATATGTTTATTGAAGTATTCATTACAGTTCTGAATTAAAAGTCTTCCATTTTTTCAAATGTGATTTCTCAGTACAAACATCGGTAAGCTAAATTTCAAGAGTGAATTAAAAAGAAAGATACAGTCATGCACACCGTGAAGCATCCCATGGAAGGAAACAGAGAAAAATGAAACCCAGAGTTTCAAGTAACAGTCAGTAATGAATTTAGCAGTGAGCATTCTGTGTCACAGATTCTGACATCTCTCTGCTTTGAAAAGTTACTTTAATGCATAAAAACCTTACCATTTTCTCTTGTTTATCCACTCAGTTGATGGAAATCTGATGAGGCCATTTTTCCTTTTCTTCCCCTTCTTTCATCAAGGAACAGCCTGAAAACACTAAAAGCTCTCCCAAGCCTGGAGGCCCGGGCTAGCCCAGACGCCCCACAATGATTCTATTTCATTTTTGTTAAAAACATCTCCTCCTTTCACAAGGCAGCTGGAAGGAATGAGATTTGGGTCTTAGCACTAAGTGGTGCTGCAGAAATATTTCATTTTTTCTATTGATTTCAGGGTCTGTCAGTGCCCTGCTGTGTGTAATCTTTATTTAAAAAAGGAGGGTGCAGAAAAAGAGAGAAGAAACCCTACGAGATAGGAACTTAAACCTCCAGGGTGGTTCATTTGAATTTTGAAACATTTCTTTATTATTGCAGGGATATTTATGTCAATGTCTTAATAATGGAGGCAAAGCAGTTTCCACGCCTGAGAGCATATGTGTTCAAACCAGAAAATCAGTGTGAAGATAAGCCAGCCTTTCCTTGGGCCAATGGTAGCCACATAATCAAGAGTCCTCTTCTACAGGACCAGCTGACAGCATTTGCAGACCCCCAGGTTAAACGTGGTTGCTGCTGAGGCTGGGAGAAAACAGCTTTGATGAAACATTTATTTTCCTGCCTACCCCTACTGTGAATCTTGAATTCATAGTATACATATGTTGGAAATAATTCTACCCAAACTCAATTAAATCCTATTTTTGTAATGTTGGAATGACCTTGCAGTGTAAATTGAAAATGCATTTCTGAAACCCAGAGTGGTCATGCTGCTGAGAGCATGCCACTGTATTTCAGTTTTGACAATCATTAATTATTTCTATAGCTAAATGAATAAATCAACAATTCAGTCCTATCTGCATGTTGATAAACATAAAAAGCAAAGGAAGACCTGAGAGTCATTAATTTGTATTTTTAAATATTCTATGGATACTAGAATATCGTGCGACTATAGAAGAGCAGAAGATGGGCTGGGAGACGGCTCAGCCAGCAAAGTGCTTGTTACACAAGCATGGGAACCTGAGCTCCATCCCAGAATCTAGGTAAAACATCCGGCTGTGGTGCTGTGGGCTTGTAATCTCAGCTCTGAGGAGCCAGAGAGAGGTGGATCCTGGAGTTCACCAACTAGGTGAGTCCCAGGCCAGTGAGGAATTCTGCTTCAAAACAAGGGGATGACACCCGAGGAACCACACTGAGGAACTACACCTGAGGTTGACCTTTGGCCTTCGCAGGCACCTGTGCTCCACACTTACCCAAGAACAAAAGAAGTTTTACATCAATGAACATCAGGTACCTTTCGTGTTTCCACTCCTCAGCAATTATTCTTTTCCTTGAGAAAAATTCGTTTTTCTTCTCTGCTTGTTATGTTGAATCAGTATTTAGATCCTTTTTGTGTTTTTCTAAGATTTAAAAAAGTACTTTAACATATGTGTATATGTGTATGTCTGTGCTGGTATGTACACATGTGAACACGGATGCTAGCAAAGGATAGAGGTGCCTGTTACCCTGGAGCTGTATATTCTGTGGGGTTGTGGGTTGAACTTAACTTAGGTCTTCAGTAAGAGCAGTATATACTCTTAACCACTGAGCCATCTTTCCAGCCCCCTGCCCCTACTTTGTATTTTACCTTCTGGGTGAAGAGTTATCATGGGCCATTTGTTTGCCACTCCAATGTACATTGCATAAAAATTTTCAAATCACTAGGTCACTGCAGTTGTAATAAGGTCAGGTTATTGATGTCTGTTCTGCATTGATTATGGATCTATTGAGGATGAGTGTTGGGTCTTCTCTACCACATCAGCACCAGAGTCTAACTGGGTTCATAATGGTACCTGTCCTAGTTACTTTCTATTGCTGTAATAAATGCCATGACTAAAACCAACTTGGGAAGAAAGGATTTATTTGGCTCACGGCCCACAGTCCATCATCAAGGGAAGCCAAAGTAGGAACCTAGAGGCAGGAGCTATAGCAGAGACCATGGAGTAATGCTGCTTACTGGCTTGCTCCTCTGGCCTGTGTTCAGCCTGCTTTCTTATTCAACCACTGCTGGACTACCTTCCCGGGGATGGCACCACCCACAGTGGCCTGCACCCTCTCACATGACTGAACAAGAAAATGCCTCACAGACATGCCCACAGCCAGTCCAATAAAGACAATTCCCCAATAGAGGTTCCTGTTCTCAGGTGTGTCAGGTTGACCACCGAAGCTATCCAAGTAATGCCTTACAAAATAAAGCATGTTTAGAAGAATCAAAGGATAAGACAAAGACAAAACTATTTTCAGATTGATAGCACTTTGGAAAGCTTGAGACCAAAGGAACTTCAGGCTTTGAAGTTTTTTAGATTAAAAGTAAAGAAGTTTTTTAGATTCTGGAATATTTGCATAAACTTTATTATTTGAACATTCTTAGTCTGAAAATCTGAACTTGAAATGTTCTGAAAACCTTTCCTTTTTTTTTTCTGAAAACTTATGTTCAGGGTTTCAGCATTTTTGGATTGGGAATGTTCCACCTGTGTTTGCATAACACATACATAGAGAATAGTTTAATTCATGATATATGAAAAGCTCTTAAAATTTAAGAGTAATGGGGCTGGAGAGATGGCTCAGCTGGTAAAAAGCACTGGCTGCTCTTGAAGAAGACCCATGTTCAATTTCTAGCACCTACATGGTGGCTCACAACTCTCCTTAACTCCCCCTCTCTGGTCTCCATGGGCATTTCACACACACACACACACACACACACACACACATACTTACACACACATATGTAGGCAAAACACTAATACATATAAAAGTAAAAAATAAATAAAAAATTCAACACACAAAAAAAGAAACAAGTATATACTACAAACAGAATCCTCCCTGAAGAAGATTTTCAGATGGTCAATAAGTATGTAAAAAGAAGCATGATTTATATAACACCAATACCACGATGTGCAGTATCACTCCTAGTTTAGCAACTCATGTATTTGCAGAATGTATGTGGCAGTGCTTTATGTTTCGCTGTGTGCTTTGCACACCCAGCTTCGTTCATTCACAACAAATCCTGAGGTGGAGCAGGTTCATTCTCTTCACTAGTTTGGTATACATGCACAGCCACATACATGCACACTTATTCCCCTTTCCTTTTATGTTTATAAGTCATGGCTTGCTTGTAATGACAGGGAATGGAATATTTAGATGGGATGGTGTAATGATGCTAATGAGCATATGAGTGGAAATTTGAGGGAATGTTTTTTTCATCCTCAGTTTAGTGTTTTTCTTTATAGAACAAATTCTGACAGCTAGAGGAGTCCAGAGTCTGATCCTAACTCACCCACTGATGGACTGGAGATTTGGAGTAGATTAATTAATTTCTGTACACTCACATTCTCTTCAGTTAAAAGACCTTAGATCCAAGATAACTTTCAGGGTTGGAAATTTCGAGTTTGCCTCCAGCACCTGGCGAGTGATAACTGTCCAGCAGGTGACTAAGGCTGCTACAGTTATTCTTTCAGTTAGGCAAGAATACGTAGGTAGCCTACACATAGACACTACATTATCTCACCTTATAAAGCACAGAGGTGGTAGGCAGCTCTTCACTCTTCACAGCCTTCTGGCCCCACTATTAGCCCTGTTTCTTTTTTTTTTAAATTTTATTTATTTCTGTATGTGTATGAATGTACTGTCTGCATGCAAGTCTGTGCAGCCATGTCTTGCAATGCCGCGGAGGTCAGAAGAGGGTGTTGGATTCCCCTGGAACTGGAGTTCTCTTGGAATTGGAGTTTCAGACGGTTCTCGGCCGCCATGTGGGTGCTGGGGATTGAACCCGGGTCCTCTGTAAGAGTGGTCAGCACTCTTAACCGCTAGGCCATCTCTCCAGCCCCCAACCCTGTTTATTCTTTTGACCACAGGCTGGTTTCCCTGAAGTCTTGAGGCTGGTTTACTTCTGGGAGAAAGGTAAAACACAGGGCTCCTTTTTCCTCAGGTTCAGAGAGAGGAGAAAAACTTTCCTAACTGAGGGATAGAAAGCTTTCCTGTTAGTCTATTGTACTACAATAATAGGCCAACTCCTTCCTAAAACATAGTTTTCCAGATGATTCTGCATACACTGAGATCCTTGGATTTGTAAGAATCTATTTTGGGACCTGGGAATTAGATTGGGTTGGTTTTATTTAGTTAGTAGGGAAAATGGGGAAAAATAGATATGCGGATGGGGCTGCAAAAAAGGGAGCAAAAAGGACCAGAAACTAGTAGTGTTATTGTGTGACAGGCACATAGTAGGAACTTAGAAAATGTTAGTTCTTTTTCTACTGTTCACCAGACTCAGATCAGTTTTATTACTTACTGAAGTATGTTTCTATTGGTCTGGTGTTTACTGATACTACTCTTTTTAAAAAGATTTTTATTATAAATATATATTTTTTGTACAAGATTATGTTACTAATCAGACCTAGACCCGTGTCCCCCACCCTACCTCCCCAACCCACCAAAGCTCATGCATTCTGCCAAACATGCTTTTCATCTTTTTCTCAGTCTTTCTCAAAATTCTCCATGTGGAAGTTGACTGAGCAGAAGTTCACCATTTCAGTCAGTTCTTTGGTGCAGTCCTTTCTGTTGTTGTTGTTGTTGTTGTTTTCAATATGCATCACTCCCAACTACTTGGACAAAAGCTCAAGGGGCCATGCACAAGAAATACTTACAACTAGGTAATTGGCGCTAGCATCCACAGATGAAAGATACCATTCATCGTTTGTTTTTCTCGGACTGTGTTACTTCATTTAACATAATATCTTCTAGTTCCATCCATTTACCTGCGAAACTCATAATGTCATCTTTCTTTACTGCTGCATAGAACTCCATTGTGTAGATGTACCACATTTTCTCTATCCACTCGTCAGTTGAGGGGCACTTGGGTTGGTTCCAGCTCCTTGCTATTGTGAAGAGAGCTGAAATAAACATGGCTGTGCATGTATCTCTTCAGTAAGATGAGTCTTGTGGGTACATGCCCAAGAGAGGTATGGCTGGGTGAGGTGGCAAGTTCATTCCAAGTCTTCCAAGTGTTCTCCACACTGCTTTCCATAGTGGCTGTATGAGTTTACATTCCCACCAGCAGTGGATGAGGGTCCCCCTTTCCCCACAACCTCTCTAGCACTTGGTGTCATTTGTTTTCTTGATCCTAGCCAGTCTTATTGGAGTAAGATGATATCTTAGAGTAGTTTTGATTTGCATTTCCTTAATGACTAGTAATGTTGAACACTTCTTAAGATGTTTCTCAGCCATCTCTAATTCCTCACTGGTAAAGTCTCTGTTCAGCTCTTTGCTCCATCTATTGAGTGGGTCATTTGTTTTCTTTCTTCTTTGTTTTTTGAGCAGTTTATATATTCTGGAAATCAATGCTTTGTCAGATGTTTCTGTGGTGAAGATTTCCTCCCACTCTGTGGGATACTGATACTACTTTTGAAGACTCAATATTGATCATGATTTTTTTTTTTTTTTGGTAGTTTTGAAACAGGGTCTCCTCGTTCTTCTCTCTTTTGGGAGAGTAGAGGGAGACAATGCAGTCTGAGTGGAAAAAAAAAAAAAAAGAAACAGGGTCTCTCTTTAGTTCCAGCTGGCCTGGAGCTCACTCTGTAGACCAGGCTGGCTTTGAACTCACGGAGATCCTCCTGCCTTTGCCTCCTGAGTGCTGGGATTAAAGGCGTGTGCCACCACACCCAGCTGATCATGATTTCTTTTCTTTTTTGATCATGATTTTTTTTTTTTTTTTGGTCTTTTTGAGACAGGGTCTTCATGTAGCCCTAGCTGTCTTGGAACTCACTCTGTAGACCAGGCTGGCCTTGAACTCACCAAGATCCGCCTGCCTCTGCCTCCCAAGTGCTAGGATTAAAGGCATGCGCCACCATGCCCGGCACTTTTGATCATGAGTTTTATATAAAAAGGTATTATGTGCTTTCTGAAAACTATCCAATTGCTCATTTATTCATTTATCCATGTTTCATTGTTTTAGCAAGGGATGAAAGCTTAAAGAGATAACTATACACTATTTCCAAATATGCATTTTAAACTCTAGGGGGAGGGGCTGTGGGAGGGCACCAGTGGAGAAGGGGGTATGAAGGCTATTAAGACTGATTGAGATGTTATACATGAAATGCACAAAAATTCAATAGAAATTATCCAAAAATTATTATTGTGGCAAATTAATTTTATGAAATTTGTATCATATACTCTGTGTATGTAAATGAAAAAATTTCCTTAAACCTCAAAACTAATAGACAGTGAGTTACTGGCACTTTGGGAGTATAAGGATTTCATATCACTCAGAAATAGAAACTGATAAAGAAAAAAGAAGAGAAAAATGTTTTGTTTTATTAAGATGATTGTAATGGAAGTCAGTGATAAAGTCTGTTCTAATTTTTTACTGTGATTTCAGGAGTGATTTAAAGAGAAACAGTTTTAAATAAAAATTAAATTGCTACCTTAGCAGTATTATAGTTTATCTAATATACCATTCAGAAATATTGATAACCTAATGGCAATTTCAAAATTTCAATACTTATCAAGTGACTCATGGTATTTGATTTTTATTTTTAGTACTTATTACTTTAAAATTTAACTTAATATAAATATGAATGAAAAAGAATGACTTGTTAACATGTGTACATGGGAGAAAGAAATCATAAGCTGGAGATGCTAAAAGATATATGTGGTATGCATATATGCATATCTTGGAGTGATGCAGATTGGAAAGAACAACAGTAACAACAACAAAGACTGGCTCAAAGAAATGACTGAAATGGTGAACTTCTGCTCAAAGCAGTAAACTTCTGCATCAAAAATTTTAAGAGACAGAAAAAGATGAAAAACATGTTTGGTAGAGTGCATGAGCTCTAGTGGGGGGCACGGAATGGGGAATGGGTTTAGACTTGATTGGAAATTTTGTATGAAATGCACAAAGCTTCAATAAAAATTGACTTTAAAAATTTGTGTGTTAACATTTATTAATAGGACAACTGCTGTATGTGGTGGTACACACATGTGGTCTCAGAAATTAGGAGGATGAGCCAGGAATTCACTAGTTACTTCCCAGCTTAAGCTACATAGAAGACCCTATCTTAAAAAAAAAAAGACAGAAACATAATGGACAAATCCCAGAATAAGAGGAGTTAAATGTTACTCTCATATAATTGAAAATTTTTATGAATTAAAGTAGTAAATTATGAAAGTTTATAAAATGAGCTGGGTGTGGTGGCACACGCCTTTAATTCTAGCACTTGGGAGGCAGAGGCAGGCCTGATCTCTTCGAGTTCAAGGCCAGCCTGGTCTACATAGTGAGTTCCAGGAGATCTGGAGCTACAGGGAGACCCTGTCTCAAAAAAAAAAAGCGGGGGGGCGGGGGAGAGGGCGGAGGGGGTAAGAGAATTGAGTGCTCTTGCAGAGGACCCAGGTTCAATTCCCAGCACTCACATGGCGACTAACAACCATCCAG
>VZQC01011693.1:372779-427120 GCA_009823505.1 Rhizomys pruinosus
ACTTGTCCCCAGGTCCTCCACAAGAGCAGCCAATGCTCTTAACTGCTGAGCCATCTCTCCAGCCCCCCAAATGTTTTTTATTCTTTGTTATTAAAAAACTTATTCTTGAGAAATTTATACATCCATATAATGTATTATAATCATATCCACCACCCATTTCTCTCCTCCAACTCTCCCCAACACATCCCTCTCCAAACTTCAGGTCTTTTTTTTTTTTTTCATATATGCCATTGTGTCCAATTAGCGATGCCAGTATGAGCATGGCTGTGGTGTCATCCACTGGAGCATGGGCAACCCACCAGTGACCGTACCCTGAAGAATGATGATCCGTCCGCAGCCACTATCAACTGCCAATCTGCTCCCCTATCCATGCTGGACTTCTGCCTGGCTTGATCTTGTGCAGGCCTTAGGTTGGTAAGCTCAGCTGCTGTGAGCTCATGAGTGCACTCACCATGTCACATCCAGGGGGCAGCATTTTACAGAACTCTTCCCATTACCCCCCTCCTCGTCTTTCCTTCTAACTCATCTCCCAGGATGTTTCCTGAGCCTGGGTAGAATGGGGGGGGGTTTAGTAATTTATTCTCAGCCCTTTAACCAGTTACAATTCTCTGCATGAATTATTGCCTACTACAAAAAGAACTTCTCTGGCCAAGCCTGAAAACCTCACTAATCTGTTAGCATAAACATAAATAATCAGAAGACAGTGTTACCCTGTGACCATTTAGCAAAACAATAATAGTAGGTTCCACCCTAAGGCCCATTACCTCACTAGCCATGGACTTTTGAGCAGGTTACCTTACCAGACATGAATTTTTCTCCTGTGGAGCAGACCTCAAGTTCAATCAGAAAGTGGTTGGTTATCTCCTTAATAATCATTCCACAATTGCAATATGGGCACATCTTGCCTGGCAATTTGGTATTGTAAAATGCAGGGTCCAGTGCTGGGTAAGAGCACTGATGTCTTTTCTTTCCCAACAGCCTTCTTAACACCTGCCAGAACTATGAATGCTAGCTGGCAGGCAGAAAGGTTCCTGGTCAGTTTGAAGCTGATTTCTCAATGTCCTGGAACCAAGGTGCATGGTGTCTTCAACAACAGGGCTTACTGGCTTACCATGTAGTGAGGGTGGGTAACCAAGAACGGTGGTAATGGCCCGTGTTGTTTTGGAGACTTTGGGCCTCTTTGACTAATAACTCATAGGGAGGAACCACATGGCTGACACTGTGACTTTTGTTAACTAACTCATGTCACCTGGGAACAGCATTGTCCACGAGACGTTCATTTCTTAGTGGTATTTTGAAATTAGCTAACTAGAGCTTTTCCATCAGGATTTGCCTCCATCAGGATTTGCCTTTATGTTTAGTTTTAGTTAACCTACCTCTTCTTCTCCCCACCCCTCTTGAACCTGGATTATATTGGCCGTACCTGTTCTTTTTATTAGTTAATAAAATCATAGTCATCTTAGATATACTGATGATCACTGTGCTTGCTCTTTTTTTGTGGGTTGGGGAATTGAGACAGGGCTTCTCGAGGTCTCCTAGGCTAGCTGGCCTCAAATTTGGGAGAAGTGTCTTCCCTCAGCCTCCCTGTGGGATTGCGGTGTGCACCACCATTCCCAGCCCTCTACATTTGCTCTTTTTGATCCCAGTTCTGCATGACTAGAGACTACTTGTTACGACAGATTAGATTCACAAATCTGATGAATACCATATGAAGGTATTGTCTTTATTAATGTGCTGTATATCTCTCAATACGTAAAGTCTCCATTATGGGTGTGATTTGAATAATATATATATATATATATGCCATTAGGCAAAGCAATCAGAATCTACATAATGATCAAAATCTCTGTGGTAGCTAATGGTGGACAGGTGGGTGGTAAATCAAAACACAGAATGAAACATAAACATATTTAATTCCCTTTCCCTAGTTTACTATGCGTCTTCATTCAGGATATGCTAAATACTCTAGTTGTTTTAATTTCTTTGGACAGGGTTTCCCTGTAGCCCCAGCTGGCCTGGAACTCACTATGTAGCCCAGGCTGGCCTTGAACTCTTTGGTGCTGAGATTAAAATTGTGCACCACCATGCTTAACTGAATACTCTTGAATAATCCCTTTTGAAATGATTAATTACTTAAGTGTCATTTCTACCTGCAAGATTATCAAGCCCAGGAAGAATCACAGCAGCACACACTTGAGGTCCAAACTTCAGGGGAGGTTGAGTCACTGGAGCTCCAGTTTTAGAGGCCATCTTGGGCAATGCAGAGAGCTTTTTAATGTAAAGAAAACACATAATTCTCTGTGAAGACTTCAAGCTCCAGCGTTTCCCCAGATCATGACAGTATATATTGGAGTATATGTTTAAGCCTTGGGAAAGCAGTAAAATATGCTCATGTTACTGAAATTATCAAACATATGGAGAACTTAACAGTAAAAATAAAATAAGAGAACAAGCTAATAAAAGAAAAGCTAAAGGAGGAAAAAGAACAAATGAAATGTCCAATAGAAATGAATGAGCACACCTGATGGTGCAATGTTCTATGTTCATCCATCTACATGGTTTTTCCAGAGCTCCTTTTTAACCTTAGGCCTCTGCCCAGGTTGCTGTTACTGCCCTCTTCCCCCAAGTTCTCAGTGTCGATTCCTTTAGCTCTGAGTGCATGTCACTAAGGGGTCTTTGCTTCTCTGGCTAGCCACTACGCTCACCAGCCATCTCCATGCAACTCACCATGTGCTTCTGTATTGCCACACTTAACCAGCACAGTTCAGTGCTGTCGGACTGAACTCAGAGGCTTGAGCATGTTCATGTGCCCAACTATGCCCAACTATGCCTATGAACTATCCTTATTTGTTACTAATTTTAATTAAGGGATTAGTTAATTAATGGTACCTTCTACTCAATAGTGTAAGTTCCAAGTCAAGCAGAAATTGCTTCCTTACCTTGAATACTGTATGTATATTTTCCCTTTGTTTGAATGTAAAGACTCTCTATGTAGCCCAGGCTGGCCTTGAACTAACAATCTCCCTTCCTCCACCTTCTAAGTAATGGCATCATAGTTTAAACCCCACACTTATATATTATTATATCTTGAGGCTCACAACATGGTCATTCAGATAAGTGATGATGAAAGAGGGAAAGAAAAAAGAAGAAACCAAAAGTAAGAAACCTGTGAGATATAAGAAGGGGAAATAACCCATGCAAACTCAACCAGACAAAACCCAGCATGGAACCGGGGAAATGGGCAGCAGAACCCAATCTTAGCTGAAGAACCATTGGCAGCTGATTACTGCTGGGTGAGGAAGAGCTGGTCTTCTTCAATCCAGGGACTCTAGATAGGTTGACTAGAGCTCAGTGGATGAACTTGCACAAAGGAATGGCCAGGGACACTAATTTGTACAATAGAGTTTCGCACAAATGAAAGAATGTATGAATTCCAGTGGTGGGGGGGCTGCGGGAGGGCGCTAATGGAGAGGAGGGTATAAAGCTGATTAAGATTGATTGAGATGTTATGTATGAAACACACAAAAATTCAATAAAGAAAGCAGTCTGAGCAGGGGCCAGAGGAGCAAGCCAGTAAGTAGTCTTCCTCCTCTATGACTAAGCTTCAACACCTGCCTCCAAGTTCCTGTCCCTCAGTGATGAAAGCCAAGTAAACCCCCCCCCCAAAAGAAGGGGGGAAATATCGAAAGGTGAACTTTTATCTGGTTTAGAAAACTTTTAAAGATTATTTATTTATTTATTTATTATTTATTTATTTATTTATTTATGGAGTGTGTGTGTGTGTGTGTGTGTGTGTGTGTGTGTGTATGTGTGTGTCTTGCAGCCTGTGGAGCCCAGAAGAGGGCACTGTTGAGTCATCTCTGTAGCCTCTCCCAGTCCCCTTTTTGCTATCACAGTAAAAGCTGCCACCTTATCTAAATGTAGATGATTCTTTTTGGGAAATTCACAGTATGAGAGTGATGAGTGTGTACCCTACTGGAGATAAGGGACCCATGGTGGTTTTGGACTCAGAGACATCATTAGCATGTGGAAATAGTGGCATACTTTCTAAAACTTTTATGATAAGATTAGTAGCTAGAACTTAGTGAGTGCAGCAAGAAATTTGGAATATATGGCCAGTTTTCGTTGATGTTGATTTAGACAGAGAATTTACGGTAATTGTTTTAGAGGCAGAGAATTTCACAAGACAAATTGAAACGATCAACACCTATGCTTTATTAAGTTTTTTAAAAACAAATGGTGAGATGTCAGGAGAGAGATGTGATGATGTTAAGTCATTGGGATAGGCTGCAAGTGGACCAAAGGACCGACTTGTCTGACTGATTTTTTCCCTCTGACTTGTACGTCTTTTCAGCTGGTGATATAACTATAAAAAAGCTCGTCAGATGGAATTTATCCAGTGTCAACACATTTACTTTCGGAATCCAGGAGACACAGATAAATATGCCTGGTGCATGTTGAAACTTGCCAACTAGCCATGGAGAGTGGCACTAAGCTTTACTGGAATTTCTTGATCAAACCTTAAGTCGGGCTAGAATAAGAACATGATAGACATTGCTAAATTGCTGAAAGGTAGTTGATTTAGAGGTGACAGAGCTGTTCAGATGAAGGCAACACAATCTGTATTTCTTTGCTTTTCTAGCTAAGTCTTAGTCTGATTTCTTCTGTCATATATTCCATTTAGTTTAATGTATTTAACAAGTCTTAGAAGTTACTAAACTACTCATTGTTTAATTATTTTTATACATTGCCCATATCTCTGGAGCTACCTGCGTGTTTATTTTGTATAGTAGTACATCTCGTAAGTTTCATCTGTGTCTGTAAGTTCCTTGCTTACTACGTGTGCTTAACCATACTCATGAGTTTCACTTGTTCCATTTAGTTTGCTTGCTTTCTACATACTACTCAAATATCCCCAAACAATATACCAAATATAGGTTACCTTGCCATTTGGTCATTACACAGTTAAAGAATCTTAAATATCTACATATTTTAATGTATCTTAAATATGTGTAACATGTATCTGGGTGGGGCTTGAGCACAGGCTCAACACAGGCTTCCTATCTCACTCTGCCACTGAGGTACACCCAGGTGCTAGTCTACATTTCTTTAATAGCAAAAGTCAAGAATGTACCTAAGTATTTGAAACTTAGTGTGCTTGTTTTTAGCTTTCTAGTCTTATGCCTACTAGCTTATTGATGTTGAATTCATTAAAGAACATGGCAGTTGCTACTAAATAATGAAGTTAAGCTAATTTTTCCTGGCATTCATTTCATGATTTATTACTAGAATTTGCATTTGACTTTGTTTCGGGGCATACAACACATTCTCTCAAATGCCATTGACAATAGCTTGCATGCTGTCAATTTGAGTTAGAATCTGAGGTAATGATTGACTTTTTGGAAATGAACCTCTTCTTAGGTAGAGGAGCTTCTCTGTGTTCGGATGGCATATATTATAATTGTCTTTCAGGAAAAGGAAAAATGTAATTAAAAGCTATGAAGTTATAAGATGGTTTAACAATGTGGTCATTTTAAAAATAAATACACTGACATCTACTTTAACCAGAAAAACAATGTTATAAATTTCTCTCAGCAACATCATCAAGTTTATAAATGTTAGAATAAATGTCATAAGTGGACAAGGAGATTCAAATTTTCAGGCATAAAAACAAAAAAGGGGCTGGGCGCGGTGGGGCATGCCTTTAATCCTAGCACTTGGGAGGCAGAGGCAGGCGAATCTTTGTGAGTTCAAGGCCAGCCTGGTCTACAGAGTGAGTTCTAGGACAGCTAGGGCTACAGGGAGACCCTGTCTCGAAAAGATCAAAAAAACAAAAACAAAAACCACACACAAAAAAGGATTCATGGATATGATAGTGTCAAAAACCAAATAGCTCCCTGGAAAAATCTACTTAGAAACAATTTAGCTAAAAGGATGACAGATTAAATTCAAACTTCAATAAGGGGCTGAGAAGAAGGTGGTTTGGTGGGTAGAAGCACTTGCTATGGAAGCAAGAAGACTTGAGTTCATGTCCTTAGAACCTATGTCAAACTGAGCATGGTAGTGTATGCCTGTAATTCCAGTGTTCCTATGATGAGATGGGACACAGAGACAGGAGAGTTTTGTGAGGCTCTCAAGCTAGCTATACTTTTATGCAACAGCAAAACAGCAAAAGACCCTGTCTCAAAATAAGGTGAGGTGGAAGGTGAGGACAGACACCTGAGGATGTCTCTGAGGGAGAGAGAGAGAGAGAGAGAGAGAGAGAGAGAGAGAGAGAGAGAGAGAGAGATACGAGCAAGTCATGATATATGATTGCGTCTGATTAGATCTCCAGGTGACATCCTAGCCACCCAGGATGCACAGTACCCTCCTTGACTATTTGTTACCAGTTGGGTATATTCTGAGAGAAGAAATGGAAAGAAAACTTGCACTTCACTTAGTGGGTTTTTTGATGGCATTGAAGTGACTTTATATGCTTTATAGCATAGCTATGCAGGTGTTTTGGGGACTCAGGATTCTAGAAGGGTATATAAATACACAGTATAATGTAGAAAATGCCTATGGCATAGGACTTGTAGAGAATATAAATATTAATTCATTTAAAATTTCATTTCACAGCCTGCTGTGTGGAAAGGGCCTAAAGCAATGATGCCCCAGAACAGATGAGCACCTTCGCATGGACATCTTAATCTATAAAACCATCCCCCCAATGTCAAGAGAGGAGGGCATCCAAGAACAAAAAAACTTGATTTGAGACTGAGATGGGGAAGTGTAAGGTGAGTCTAGCACGTAAGAAAGGGTAGAGAGGGGGCTGGAGAGATGGCTCAGTGGTTAAGAGCACCAGCTACTCCTGCAGAGGATCCAGGTTCAATTCCTATATTATAGCTAACAACCACTGGTAATTCCAGTTCCAGAGGGATCTGATACCTTCTGACTGCAGGCACTGCATGACACGGGTACACTTACATACATACACATAAAATAAAAATAATAAATCAAATTAAAAAAGAGTGTGGAAAGAATAATGTGGACATATCAAAGAGAAACAGAATTAGCTTTAATGAGTGCTTACACTGACCAGAGCTAGAACGATTCAGGTATCAAAATGAATAATAGTGGTAAAGGATTATAACACATTCAGTTAAAATGAATCTATAAATCTAGTATGATACCCAAGTAATGAAACCTGAGGGAAAAGGGATACAAAACTCTTCTCTGAAGAAAAATTCTGCCTAATTAAGTGTGGACTAGAATTAGAAAATTGCTATTTTACAACCACAAGTATATCACTTGATTCAAGCAAAGATTAGCAAATGAGCAAAAAAGCCACTTATTAATTACAAAGAAATAAGTGTATCTTTAAATGGGAGAGCTGACAGAAACGACATTAACTAGCTGACCAAATTAAGTAATAGTACTTACAACAGATAGGTTTATGGGACCCCTGACATGATATTGTGGAAGCACACAAGGACTCCAAGGCTCTACTACCCTAAATCCTTAGTCTGAATCTAATAACAAAGAAGAGATCACACATCCAAACTGCAACACACTGTTTTTTTTATGAAACACATAAGAAATTTAATTAAAAATGTATTGAGTATGAAAAAAAGTCTTATGAATTATGAGATTTTGTTAAAATCCTGTTTTTCACACTATATAGTCTTTATTTTTCATTTTTTATATTTTTTTAATCAAATCTAGACCCGTGTCCCCCCCATCCCCACACCCCACCAGAGCTCAGACATTCTGCCAAACATGCTTTTCATCTCTTTCTCAGTCTTTCTCAATATTCTCCATGTGGAAGTTGACTGTTTTGAGCAGAAGTTCACTGTTTCAGTCAGTTCTTCGATGCAGTCCTTTCTGTTGTTGTTGTTGTTGTTGTTGTGTTTGTTGGTTTGTTGTTTCCAATATGCATCACTCCCAACTGCTTTGGACAAAAGCTCAAGGGGCCGTGCACAAGAATACTTACAACTAGGTAATTGCACTAGCATCCACAGATGAGGGAACCATTCGTCGTTTGTTTTTCTGGGACTGTTACTTCACTCAGCATGATGTCCTTCAGCTCCAGCCATTTTCCTGCAAAGCTCATGATGCATCTTTTTTTACTGCTGCATAGA
Source organism: Rhizomys pruinosus (assembly GCA_009823505.1). NCBI lineage: Eukaryota > Metazoa > Chordata > Mammalia > Rodentia > Spalacidae > Rhizomys > Rhizomys pruinosus. Next base: position 380,900 of record VZQC01011693.1, read on the forward strand.
ACTCCATTGTGTAGATGTACCACATTTTCTCTATCCACTCGTCAGTTGAGGGGCATTTGGGTTGGTTCCAGCTCCTTGCTATTGTGAAGAGAGCTGAAATAAACATGGCTGTGCATGTATCTCTGCGTGGGGTGAGTCTTGAGGTACATGCCTGGGTGGTATGGCTGGGTGTGGGGCAAGTTCATTCCAAGTCTTCCAAGGGTTCTCCACACTGCTTTCCATAGTGGCTTGTACGCGTTTACATTCCCACCAGCAGTGGATGAGTGTTCCCCTTTCCCCACAACCTCTCCAGCACTTGGTGTCATTTGTTTCTTTGATCCTAGCCAGTCTTATTGGATGAAAGATGATATCTTAAAGTGGTTTTGATTTGCATTTCCTTAATGATTAGTGATGTTGAACATTTCTTAAAGTGTTTCTCAGCCATCTCTATTCCTCACTTGTGAAGTCTCTGTTCAGCTCTTGTTCCATCTCTTGATGTGGGATCTCTATTACCAGACTTCAAACTATACTACAGGGCTATAGTCAAAAAACAGCCTGTGCTGGCACAAAAACAGATCTGTTGACCAATGGAACAAAACAAAAGATCCAAATCTGAGCACATACAATTTCAGCCATCTCATATTTGATAAAGGGGCCAAGAAGACACAATGGAGAAAAGACAGCATCTTCAGCAAGTGGTGTTGGCAAAACTGGATCACCACTTGTAGAAGAACGAAATTAAACCCCTACCTCTCGCCCTGTACAAAAGTCAACTCCAGATGGATCAAAGACCTCAACATGAAACCCCAAACTCTGAAGGCGATAGAAGAAAAAGTTGGCAGCAGACTACAAGACATAGGCGTAGGAAAAGACTTCCTAAATCAGACAGCAGCTGGGCAAGAATTAAGGTCAACAATTGACAAATGGAACTTCATTAAACTCAAAAGCTTCTGTACATCAAAAGAAACAATCAAGGAAGTGAAGAGAAATCCCACAGAATGGGAGGAAACCTTCACAGCAGAAACATCTGAGAAAGCACTGATTTCCAGAATATATAAACTACTCAAAAAACAAAGAAGAAAGAAAACAAATGACCCACTCAATAGATGCAGCACACTTTTTAAGACATTTCTTCTGGACCTTTGCAACACTGCAAAGACCACGATAGGAAAAGAAGGTTGATGGAATCTATCTTAAGTCTTCACAGATGCTGAAATATTTAGGTTTAAATTTCATCATTTCTTTCCTTTTTTTTTGTCTTTTATTCATTAATTTATTTGAGATAGGGTCTCCCTGGAACCCCAGTAAGGTGTGCAGATCAGCCTGGACTTGCACACAGAGATCTGCCTGCTTCTGCCTCTCAAGTGCTGTTATTAAAGGTGTGTATCATCACAATAAGCTTAATGTCATGATTTCTGAAACTCCTTTTGAAATGTGTATCAACCATCTATTGTCTTCTCTAGATGTCAGTACTCAATGTGTGAGTAACTATACCGCAATATTTATAATAGGTGAGTTTGTATGAAGGTTATGTCAAGTTTAAAAAAATTATAAGATTTAATTTTATTTTATGTGTATGGATATATTTTATTTTATGTGTATGCACATCACATGCATGTAGAGGCCATGAAGGCCAATAGAAGATTCCCTTGGAACTGGAGTTTCTGATGGGTGTGAGCCAACACGAACTGTGCTGGGAACTGAACCTGAGTCCTGTGGAAGAGCAGTAAATGCTCTTAACCACTGGGCCATCTCTCCAGCCTCAGTCATATGCAGATTTTCTTGCCCTATTTCTTTCAACTTTCCACTGGGTCAGAAATTGTCAATACCATCTACTAAGTGGAGGGTAAAGAAATAGAAATAATTTTGGTAGATGAAAATACACACTAATGTTAAGAAGTGTGTTTCCACCGGGTGTGATGGTGCATGCCTTTAATCCCAGCACTCGGAGGGCAGAGGCAGGCAGATCTCTGTGAGTTCAAGACCAGCCTGGTCTCCAGGCCAGCTGGGACTAAAGGGAGACCCTGTCTCAAAAAAAAAAAGAAAAAAGAAAAAAGTGTGTTTCCATTTTAATCATAGCCTTCAGATTTTTAAGATAACATTTAGGAATTAGCACAGCATATTTACTATGTTTGTTTTAGATTTGAGTAACAAGCGATTTTGAAATCATTTAGACAGGAAAAAGAGTTTACTGGAGGGAAGGGCTGAGGTGGTAAATCACAAGAAGGATGAATTGACATCTGATCCTAGTAGCAACTGGAACTGGGGGCATGAACACTGCAGCCCCATCAAAATAAAGTAACATTTGATTGGCCCAGAAGGAGTACTTGATCAAAATACAGGACTGATTAGTCTTCCGATAGTGGTAGAAATATAAAATAATAAGTCCCAGCCCTCTTTGAGTTTTAGTGAGCATGTTCTCTGCTCTACAGAGGAACATAATCAACCATTAGAGTACAAAACTAATAGAGTCTCAAAAAGACATAAATAAATAAATAAATAAATAAATAAATAAATAAATAAATAAATAGCTGGGCATGTGTAGTGGCACACACCTTTAATCCCAGGACTCAGGGGGCAGAGGCGCTGGGTAGAGTCTACATTCAGGGCAGCTCTTTGTTGGGCCCAGAAATTGGAGCTGTTGAACAGTTCTGGAACAATTCCAGAGGTGGCTGCTGGCCAGACAGTACTGTACATGTCCCCCGTATCAGAGTTTCAGGTTTTAAATTTATTGTAATTTTGATCACAAAAAGCAGAATAAGATTCTATAAAAATTTATAAAACAAGTACATTATTCATGCATGCCTTTGGGGGAAAATAAAAATCTTGGGAATCTGAAGAACTCATTGAATTTCCAGAGAAAAATGTAAAAACCAGGACATCAAGTTACTTGATTTTGTCCTCGAGTGGATGGAACTGGTAAATGAGAAGCCAAAAGGGGGCTGGAGGGATGGCCTAGCGGTTAAGAGCGCCGACCGCTCTTACAGAGGACCCGGGTTCGATCCCCAGCCCCACATGGTGGCTGAGAACCGTCTTTAACTCCAGTTCCACGGGAGTTCTGACACCCTCTTCTGACCCCCGCGGCATTGCAGGACACGGGTGCACAAACCTACATGCAGACAGTACATTCATAAACCATTAAAAAAGAAAAGCCAAAAGGAGCCACAGTCTCCCCCCTCAAAAAAAAAAAAAAAAAAAAAAAAAAAAGACAAAAACTTGAGAGACCCCTGAGGACCAGATCCTCAACTGACCTTGATAAAACAAAAACTTTGTTAATCTGGGCTGTGTGGCCTTAAGCATCCAAAAGGAAAGTATAATCAGAAATAAATAATCAGTAAGGCCTGAGAAATTGTACTTTAGATATAAAATTTGAGATATTAGTAAATAGACAAAAAGAAAAAAAAAAGACAGAACACTGTTTTGCCTGTCTTCAATTCTTACTGGCAAGTGCATCTACTCTGTGGCTTTTGCCATCCTTCAAAGAGATGAGACACAGCTTTTTAACCCTCCAGTATAGACTGAAGCCTCATGTCTCTCCAGGAATCCTCCAAACTTTCAATGCCAGATGGGGACTACTGAGACATCCAGCTTGTGGACTGAGCAGCTACTGGGATTTCGGCCTCTTCAGATTATAGACTGCCATTGTTGGACTACCCAGGCTGTATCATGGAGGCCAATACAGGAAGATCAAGACAGGATGTGTGCTTACTGGACCTCATTTGGGGGACCATGGGAGGGAAAGACCCCTCAGTGTGGAGCACAAGAGCAAGACTGATGATTGTTTAGGTTTGCCAAGGAGGAGCCTTCATTCAAACACTTCCTTAAGGAAAACATGACATCTTCTAGCAAAAAAAAAAAATCCTCCAACTCAAGTGATATGTGTATGTACACATATATACATATATATGTATATATAAGCAATACAAGTTGTAGATAACAACAACAATAAAAGAATGGGGGAAAACAAATACTGAAATAGCGAGGTTCTCCCCAAAGTAATAAGCCTCTGCTTTGAAAAACAAAAACAAAAACAAACAAATGATAAAAACTCTGGAAGGACTCGGAAGAGGATGCAGGACATGAATGGCAGAGTACAGGAACTCGGGTGGGGTGGGGGGCCTGGAAAGGGAGGTGACTCTAGATTCTATTGGGAAATGATGTATGATCTATGGAAATAGTTTAATAACAATAATAAATTAAAAAATACATTTTAATATAAAAAGAAACACATGACAAAAAGGAAAAAACAGTAAGCAAAAGAATCTGCTTTTCAAAAGTAAGCTATTACATGACTACATCTAGGGTGGAGAAGGAAGAGACTACAGTTTAATTTTGCCTGCGGCTTTGAGAATTTAGAATGCAAGTATACTGTGTCATCATTGTGACTAAGAAAAATCACAAATCACATGCAACAAAAAGGTTTAGAGAAGTTAAAGAAAAGAATTACCACTTAACACTGTGCCTTTAAAGATCGGCTCAAACCTGCAGCCATGGTCTTTGTTTTTGAACTTTTCTTTACATCCATAATTGGATATTTTTAACTCCTACATGCCTGGAATTTTGTTGAAAACACTGGCAATTCTTTCCTTATTCTAGGCATCCTCAACCAATTGAGAAATCCACAACAAAAAAGGGGAAATAGACTTTCCCTCTACAGTGTTTCCATAAACTGTTGAGCATTCTCCAATTCTCTCATCCTTCGGATGATAGCAGGAATCAAAAATCATGACTCATAGTGTGATTGAGGTCATATATTATTTTATAAAACAAATTAGGGTGATTGTCCAATTTTGGCAAGTGGCATTATGGGTAGACGAAAGGAGGCAAAATTTCTCAGTTTGAGTAGAAGATACTAAGAATGGAAGTTTTGGGGTGTGCTACAAATTTTCAGTTATAAAACTGCATGCGAGGAACTTGGGTGCTCTAGGGTGACATTAAAGTGACTATTTGTGCTGGAGATTTTTCTGGGGGGAGGGTATTCTATATATTTCTTGGAGGGTTCTGTATGGCCCAGAGAATTATCTTATAATATCTGTGCTTTTGGTTTTGAATGAGTTCTTTTGTTAAGTATATAGTAAGCAATAGTAAAAGAATAAATAGCAAATAGAAACAGCAGTTAGATAGTAAAATAAATACACGAAACCAGGCGTTTACAACATCCAGAAAAAACTGGAGTAGCCTGATTGAGAGAGCAAGCAAAGGAAAGACCATCTAGTTAAGGTTTATAAACATCCAGCAAAAATCAACTAGGGAAGTTAGACAGTCAGCTAGCGTTCCACATTGAGAGATTTCGCTCCATGGATAAACTTTCTGTGTACTGTTTCCAATGCAGACATTTTTATACCATGTGATAAAGAAAAATAACCTCTGTTAGAGATAACTTACCTTTTAACTGTTCTCAAGGATCCAGTATTTCTAAAGCTCTTAGCTGTTAGGCAGTTTTCCCTTTCCAGATGACAGATCCGGAATCCCTGCCTCACTAGGACAAATGGCCTTGGAGGGAGACATTGAGACAAATATTCTTGGATCTGAAATGAGGGTGGTGGTCGTACCCCATTTCTAGAGACGGCTTCTCAGCAAGTTTAAACAACACATGACAATTTACTGATGTAAATTGTATGTATTGTATGTAAAGTACTTGCTGTATCACTGCGACACACAGCACTATTGGTGCTATTTTGAACAACTCTTTATGAAGTAAATAGCTTCAACAGCTTCCCCATAATGTATTCATTCTACAGCCCCCTATTCTCTTCTTAGAAACCATATTGGAGAAAATGACATAAGATACTAAGAGGATATGCAATATGAAATTTGAAAACCTTAAAAATGTGGGGCAGTAGAAATGGCTCAGTGGTTAAGAGCATTGGCTGCTCTTGCAGAGGACCCAGGTTCAAATCCCAGCACTCACATGGAGGCTAACAATTGTACTCAACTCCAGTTCTAGGAGTTTGATTCCCTCTTCCAGCTTCCATAGGCAGTGCATGGCATGGTTACACTTACATACATGAAGGTAATATATTCATATACATAAAATTTTAAAAATATTTTTTTGAAATTCTAAAAATATAACTTGCTCTTAAACTGAAAAAAATGGCAGAGGTAAAAGACAGAAGCAATGAGGTCTGAAAGTCACAGGTTTGGATGAGGGCTGACTATATTCTCTGAAGGTTCTTGTTGTAAAAGTTTTGACCTCCACGGCATTGCACATCATGGGTGCACAAACCTACATGCAGACAGTACATTCATACACATAAAAAATCAAATTAAAAAAAAAAGGAAGCTTTGTGGAAAGAAATTTTTCCTGAGGACACTCCCTCAGAAGGCGTCAATGGTGGTCTCAGGTAGTGAACTAGTTTTCTTGAGAATACAAAGCAAGGGCATGTTATGTGTATGTTGTCTTCTCCATCCCAACAGTTCCCTTTCTGTTCTGCCATGTTGTGATCTAGTCAGGGACCCCTCACCATGTTCATGAGCCTCCAGAAATGTGAGCAAAAGAAATGTCTTTTCTTATAAAGGCATTTTACTATAAGAACCCCAGAATAGGATAGTGTGCACAGGAAGCTGGCTTCATTAAATAATCCATGGTTTACAGATAATTAGCTATTATTTCCAGTGGCCTTTGGCAGAAGAGTAAAGGTTTAGGTGGCCTTAGCCAGAGTGTTTACCTACATGTGAAGTTCACATTGCTATGCAAAAGGAAGGGGAGTTTAGTGTAAGTATAGACTGCTCCTTTAACATCCAGAGTTAGAAATATGGGGAGCATGTATTCTCTAGAAATTAAATCATAAAAAAACACATACATTGTTTGTCAAAAATATCCATGGCAGAGGATTATCAGCAATGCCAAGGGCCTAGAGAGATAGCATAGGAGTTATGACCACATACTGATATTGGAGAGTACTGGAGTTCAGTTCCCAGCACCCATGTCAGGCAGCTCACAACTGCCTGTAACTCGCTCCAGGAGATCTGATGTCCTCTTCTGGACTGTGAGGACACCTGCGTTTATGTGCTCATACCAACTGACCAACACATGTATGTTCATACTTAAATTTTTTCTACAAAATAAGTTTAATTTTTCAAAATATAATTTTTGAATTGTTGTGTATTTTATGCGTGATATTTTAGTCTTCGTTATACTTCTCCTCATCGGACTTTCCAGGTTCTGTCATTTATGTTAAGACCCATTAAGTCAAGTTACTGCCCCCTGATGACCTTCAGTGCAAGTTCACCCACTGGGGTCTAGTCAGTCTATCTAGAGTCCCTCCCTTAAAAAAAATCAGTTCTTCCTCACCCAGTAGTAATCCATTGCCTGAAGGTTCTTGGGCTAAGACTGGGGTCTTGTACCCCTTTCTACAGTTCTATGTTAGGTTTTTGTCTGCTTGAGTTTGCATGGATCTTGTGCATGCTGTGACTATTGCTGTAAATTCATGTGAGCAAGGTCCCAGAAGCCTGTAAGACTCCATTTCTATGTGGTTATACACATCTTCCTCTGGCTCTTACGATCTTTCTGCCCCCTCATCTGCAATAGTCCCTGAGCTCTGGGTTCATTGCTCCCTGTTCATTGATGAGAGCTGAGAGCTGCATTAGTGTTCTCTGTTCATTGATGAGAGCTGAGAGCTGCATTAGTGTTCTCTGTTCATTGATGAGAGCTGAGAGCTGCATTAGTGTTCTCTCTACCCTTGTTCCACTATGTTCCATGAGTCTTAGGTATAGAGGTTCCAGTATAGATGTGTCAGTTAGGGTTGGGTATTTCACAGATGTGTGACCAATTGTGGAACTCTATAATAGTCTCTGTCTGTTGTAAAAGAAGCTGCTTTGAAAAGTGGTGACTGGCATACTTGTCCATACTAAGAAAATTGCATTTGTCTAGGGATGTGACAGCCTCGGGGTTTTCTCTAAGGTCCATGACTTCTCCAGCCATGTGTATTTGGCTGTGTTTATAGTACCACACATGAGTTCCCTCCTATTGAGTGGACTTTACCTCTGATTAGGAAGGTATTGATTACCCCAAGATAAAAATGCCACTACTTCCCCAATATAGTTTGCAGTGCTGCTCATTGTTGTGGTTACCAGGCCTTAAAGCTGGGGTCAGATGGCACCACCCTAAAGCCTAGCTCTCATAGTTTTGGAGAACATTATGCAAGCTGCTAAGGGAGAACATCGATAGAAAGGCCAAATTTTTTTTAAAAGAACAAATGTTGAAAAGAAATGGGAGCCAGGCATGGTGGCGCACACCTTTAATCCTAGCACTTGGGAGGCAGAGGCAGTCAGATCTCTGTGAGTTCAAGGCCAGCTTGGTTTACAGAGTGAGTTCCAGGCCAGCTGGGGCTACAGGGAGACCCTGTCTCAAAAAGAGCAAAACCAAAACCAAAAACAACAAAAAGAAAGTGGAAATTGCTACCTCTTGTCCTGGTAAGTGATATAGTACTTGCAAAAATGAACTGTTTTTTATTCTAAAAAGGAAAAAATGCCTGGGCATTGGAATGCATACTTTTAATCCCAGCACTTGGGTGGGAGAGAAAAGTGGATTATCTGTGTGTTTGAGGCCAGCCTAGTCTACATAGTGAGTTCAGGCCAGTTGGTACTACAAGAAGAGATGCTGTCTCAATAAATAAATAAATAAATAATAATTAGAAAAAAGAAAAATGCCTTGAGCAAAATTTTATTTAAATTTCTAAATTTATTTTTATTTTTTGTGTATGAGTATTTTGTATTCATGTATGTAAGTATACCTGCGTCATGCAATGCCCTCAGAGTCCAGAAGCTGATGTTGGATCCCCTGGTACTGAAGTTTTGGGTGGTTGTTAGCAGCCATATGGGTGCTAGGAACCAAACTTGTGTCCTCTGGAAGAGCTGCCAGTGCTCTTAGCTGCTGAGCCACCTCTCCAGCCCTACTGGGTAAAATTTTAAATCATTCTTGACCTCAGATATTTAGGTATATGAAAATACCTAAATACTTACATCAAAATTGTCATAGGTAAATTACATAGTTACAATTTCTACATTTGAAAAGCAGGGTGTGCTGGTGCATGCCTTTAATCCTAGCACTTGGGAGGCAGAGGCAGGTGGATCTTTGTGAGTTCAAGGCCAGCCTGGTCTACAGAGCAAGTTCCAGGACAGCTGAGGCTACAGGGAGACCCTGTCTCAAAAAGACCAAAAAAACAAACAAACAAAAAAAACCCAAAAACCAAAAACCAAAAACCAAAAAAACCAATTTCTACATTTGAGTTAATAATAAAAGTTTCATGACTTACACATGAGGCTGGTCCCTAACAAACAGGTGTGATATGGGAAATACACAAAGCCAATTTTAGCTGAGAAAGGGCTTATGAATTGGAGATCTGAGCTGGGCCTGGTGGCACACTCCTTTAATCCCAGCACTCCAGAGGCAGAGGCAGGCAGATCTCTGTGAGTTCAAGGCCAGCCTGGTCTACAGAGAAAGTTCCAGGCTAGCTGGGACTAAAGGGAAACCCTGTCTCAAAATCATCCCCCCCCCAAAAAAAAATTGGAGATCTGAGACAATGACACATGGGGGAGGGTCTTGGTCTATAACTGATATTTGCTACTGGGTGTTTATGTTCAGGTTGGGCATAAAATTCTGCTTTATGCAGGTGTAGTGGAACACACCTTTAATCCTAGCGTTTGGGAGGCAGAGGCAGGAGGATCTCTGTGTGTTCTACATAGCGAGTTCTAGGACAGCTGGGACTACAGGGAGACCCTGTCTCAAAAAAAGACTCCCCCCCACAAATTCTGTTTTATTTCCCCTCAAGAAAGTGGTAAGACCTACAGACCAACTTCTTACAGCAAGAAAAAGTTCCAAACAGCAAAAGAGAAAGGTATTTCAAAATAGCTTTCATGGAAATGCAGTGTGAAAAGAGAGAGCTAGATAATGTCTCATAAGCCAAGCAATAGTCATGAATTTTATGTCTTTTCTCTTTTGTTCTCAACCTTATTTCTAAACAGAAATGCTTTCTGAATCCATTTGACACAGTAGGAGACCTTGTAAAATACTGATTATTCTTTCAAGCCTTATTTGGCTTCTCCTAGTTTAGAAAAAAAGAAATGTTGGATTTCAGGAAGTTCAGTAACATCATTTTCTATTTATTGTGTTAAAAAAGAAATTTCTCTAGTAACCTGTAAAGTTTATTTAAATAGGGTTTATTTTAAATGTAATATAAATATGATAATTTTATGATCAAACCAATTTCTATGTAGCATAGTTAATATTCATCAAGGAGCAAAGTTATCTTAGATTTAGAAAATAGGCTTGGCTATTTGCATGATTTTAATATTCCTACTGGATTTCTTTCTTTTTTTTTTTTTTTTTTTACCCTTTGAGGGAAAGAACAAAGAGATGGAAAAATATTTTCCTGCTATGGCTTCAAAATTTCTAGAAATCTCTTTTTAAGTTGTTACTGATGTGGCCTCCAATCGTCTGTAAGATGGCATTTCCCTATGCTAATGAAAATTTGGCAACCTGGTGAATTCTGCAATGCTAAGTCAAAGGATTTATACTCAGTTGAAAGAGAATGTTGTACCCATTTTATGATCGGTTCAATTATTTAATGCTTAACCGTTTTCAACTCTTTTTTCCTTTATGGCATTCAGACTAGCATCTCAGAGCCGCTGCCTTCACTTGCACAATCTCCATTTGCAACTCTAGTGTCCAGACAGCCTTTCATAGCTGTCATAGAGCAATGCAGACCACTATGCTGAGACACTTTGCCTTTTAAATTGCTACCGGGGGAATCAGAACCTGTCCTGCTTTTAATTAGTCTCTGGCCATACAGAAAACTTGTATAAAAATCCTTATTTTATTGTATCCTATAAAATGCCTGCCACATTTGAAAATGCAAGCACAGTGGTGTACTTAAGGTGTGTGGAGAGAAAATACAACTTGGTACGTCTGTGTCGGTGAACACTGGAATACAGAAGAAAGAAAAATTAACTCGTTCAGGACACAGGCTAAGAAGAAAATATCAAATAGACTTCAAATGCATCAGACAGAACGTTCTCTACCTTTTCACTATAAAATATTCAAAAGGGTGATTTTTTTCAGATTTGTGGGAAATAAGTACAATCAAACAAATTATATTCTACATAATTTTGAAATAAAGGTCTTGCTAGAAAGAAAGATATAAATCAGCCTCTAAGCCATAGGAAAGCATTTTCAGCAATAAAGAGAAAATAATGGGGGAAAGAACCAGTTGGAGACAGGGAGATGTAATTAGCAGTTTGTAAGCCTGTGACCGTGGGCCTTCTCAATGGTCTCCTCTTGAGTGAGGCCTCTGCACCTGGTCCTTCAGTGCAGTAGCAGCTGAGAGAGGACACAGAGGACACTGGCCCTCCGAGCAGGCCACTGTCTCAATGGCTGCAGATGTTTGTGAAGAACTCTCACTGCTAGGTACGCTCCTTGAGCCCTAATCCCAGAGCCCTTGTAGCCAGCAGCCTGAGTGCTTGAACAGAAATGCCAGGACTGAATGAAGAGCCTTCAGAAAGCTCTGGCAGCCCTGGCCTTAGATGTTCTAAGCAGTTTGTGAATGTAATTTACAACAAAGAAACAGCTTAATTAAAAAAAAATTGTTACATTAACTATGCTGCTTCTGGTGGGTTTCTATAAACTAATCAGCTTGTCTGATGTCGTTTTCTGAGTATTAAACATATATGTATAAGCTGGTTAGGTTATAACTGGCTTTTATTAATCTATTAAAAGGGAATAATAAAAAGGGGCTTAAATTCAGGTGCATCCAATAAAATTCTATTTGAGTTGGCAGAGAAGCAGTGGCATCTGTTTTCTAGTTGAGCTGGTGCTGGAAGTTAGTCACCTGTGTTACCAGTGGTTAAATATAACATTGCAGCAATGAAAGCCCCATTTATAAGTTCTATTAGCTGTTGTTAGGGTGCATTCCTGGCTGACGAATTAACCTGATGTTAAGAGGTAAGTGAAACGCCCATCAGACTCACTGTGCTGAGTAGGAATTTATGCTTTCTGGTGAGCTATGACTTTCAGAAGGAAGAGGGAGTTCAAAGAGGACTCCTCAAGAGTAGTGTAAGCACCTTGTTTAAGTTAATAGATTCAACATGCTTTTACACCTCTATCAATATTGTCCATTCAAGAGAAGAAACAATCCTTAGTAAAGAAGGCAATGAACATATTATTTTAGGGCTAAATTATTGTTCTCACTGTAAAATTCTAAGGGAAAGGAAATGTTTTCTTCATCTTTCACAGAATGTTTTTGAAAATTTGGCTTAAGCTAGAATCACTGACCGTTTTTTGTCTGCCCTCCATGTAATCTGCCTTTCTCTGGGAAACACTTGTCCTCCTTCCTGGAATTTGCTAACACTATTTAGATTTGCCAAAAGAGTTGCCCAACAGGCAAACTGGGCTGTGTCAGAGGTCAGAATCCAAAGACTGGGAGCACCCATTCTCCTTGATACACATTCCACACTCTGGGCCTACACAGCAGTATACACTGTGAGATGTTTTCTAGGTATACTCAGGCACATTTAGAAAATGTGTATATGGGGGGCTGGAGAGATGGCCTAGCGGTTAAGAGCACCGACTGCTCTTGCAGAGGACCTGGGTTCGATCCCCAGCACCCACATGGTGGCCGAGAACCATCTGTAACTCCAATTCCAGGAGAACTCCAGTTCCAGGGGAATCTGACACCCTCTTCTGACTTCCGCGGCATTGCACGACACGGGTGCACAAACCTACATGCAGACAGTACATTCATACACATAAATAAATAAATTAAATAAAAAAAAGAAAATGTGTATGTGTGTGTGTGTGTGTGTGTGTGTGTGTACATGTGTAAGGGCACATGTATATGCATGCATATAGAGGTCAGAAGTCAATATCAGGTGTCTTCCTTAATGGGTCTCCACTTTATTTATTTATTTATTTATTTATTTATTTATTTATTTATTTATTTATTTTTGGTCTTTGGAGACAAGGTTTCCCTGCAGCTCCAGCTGGCCTGGAACTCACTATGTAGACCAGGCTGGTCTTGAACTCACAGAGATCCACCTGCCTTTGCCTTCTGAGTCCTGGAATTGAAGACGTGCACCTCCACGCCTGGCCTCCACCTTATTTATTAAGATAGCATCAATTACTGAACTAGGCTGGCCAGCAAGCTCCAGGGATCTGCCTATCTTCCTGTCTCTCCCCAGTGCTTAGGTGCTTCCACATCCTACTTTTTACACAGCTACTGAAATCTGAACTTGGGTCCTCATGGTGCACGCCAAGCCCTTTACGGATTGACCACCTCCCCAGCTCTTCGGATACAGTTTTTTATCCAACATTATGTGAATTCCGTATACGTGCTGACTTTCTGGAGAGACTGGTTATCTCAATCCAATGCCTTCATAACTATAGATGGTACCTAGACTTATTGAATGTAATTATGTATAGAAATACCACTGTGTGTGTGTGTGTGTGTGTGTGTGTGTGTGTGATTCTGAGGCAAAGTCAGTGCCTTCCACTTGCCAAGCAAATGTTCTACCACTGAACTACATATCCAACCCAGCAAATATCATTTTTAAAAGCCAAATGCCTTCATACAAAAAAGCTGCACTGGGGAGATATCTCCATCCTCTATCAAGTGACAGTACTGTCCTAAGGCATTTATCACCTGACACACATTCTTTATGTCTACTTCTGTCCATTTATGAAATAAGGAAATTAAACTAGATCTCAAAATTATGCTTGTAATTTGGAAAAGGTTGTTATGAAGTTTTAATTAGAAGTGTGTCCCCTGGGAGATTTATGACTATAAATTTCTCCATGCACATGGTTTCCATTATCATGTCAGTGAACCAGTGACTTCTATGTGCTTCCTATCATCACCTCCCTTCACCCTCATGAGACTGAAATCGTAGCATGAGACACTAGGGTTCTTGAAAAGATGTGCACATTTATAGATTTTCTTAAAGTAGGAGTCCCTCTATTTGAGAAATAAGCTAGAGGGTTTGGAAAAATGGCTCAGCAGTTAAGAGAGATTGCTGTTCTTCCAGAGGATATGGGTTCAGTTCCCAGCACCCAGGTTGCATGGCTCATGACTGCCTGTAACTCCAGTTTCAGGAGAGCCTATGTACCTCTTCAGGTACCTGTACAAATGTTTCCTGTGCTCACACAGATGCATACATACCATACATCAAAATAAACCTTCAAAAAGAGGACAAAATCTGCCAAAATATTGCAGAGAAAGGCTTAGTTGATGAAATACTTGTTATGTGTAGGAAAGCAAAAGCTATCTAAAGCTAAGGTTCTGGCAGTATCATTGAGTTTTGCTTCCTCATATGACATAGGGTCCTTATGTCTAGCCCAGACTGGTCTGGAACCTTGGACTCTCTTTTTTTTTTTCCTGGGTGTTGGGATCACAGGTGTGTGCCACCATGACACCGCTATTTTATTTAATGAATATTTTCTATTAAGAATACCTTAAAATATTGCTCTACATTAGAGTTGGTCTGTTCATAGACTGATAGGGGACCCCAGTCACTTTACCATGTTCTGTACTATTATATCTGAGGTCTGAGTGAAAAACATACCTTTTTCCCTGTGTGGACTATACTAAACACACACACACACACACACACACACACACACACTTACTTGGACCGTTGTAATATAGTCTATATTCTGAAACAGCATTTGTTTTTCCTTGATAAAATTATGAATGTTTTGCATGGTTAAGCAATCTTCATATTAGAAGTTGTAATTCTTAAATCTCGTTTAATTCCCTAGGGCAGCCTTCTACATCCATCATGCTGAAACCAGAAGGAAAGGACTCTGAAATTTCTCAGCAGAAGAACCTTTTAACATCAAGAACATTTTCTATATTATTACATCACAGCCATTATATGTTCAAGAGCCATTGAATCAATCACTAAATCTTGATAAAGCTAGTATGGATTAATTCAGTAGTGCTTTTAAATAGATTTATATTTATGATAATTTGTTTTAAATTTTATTACATTTTTATTTAAAATGTCGTTGCAGTTTATTTATGTGTGGGGATGCATATGCATATACATGTAGAGGTCAGAAGACAACTTGCATGAATTCGTTTTCTCCTTCTACCATGTGGATTCTGGGGAATGGGCTACAATCATCAGGCTTGGCAACAATCACCTTCACTTGCTGAGCCATGTTTCCAGCCCAGTGATTTTATATATATGTATATATATAATATATATATATATTATATATATATAAAATATATATATACATATATATATAATATATATGTATATATATACATATATATATATATGTATATTATATATATTTGTGCAATGATAGAACTTCAGCTTGCAATATATTATTCATTTCGTCTAAAAAATTACTGAACCTATGTGTTCATCAAAGAATATCATTGAAGCTAAGCTTAGTGGTACACGCCTTTAGTTCCAGCACTTGGGAGGCAGAGGCAGGCAGATCTCTGTGAGTTTAAAGTCAGCCTGGTGTATATAGTGAGTTCCAGGACAGCTGTGGCTATAGAGAGACCTTGTCCCCAAAAGACCCAAAAAATATCATTGACTTGGACTAGTAACTCACAGACTTGAAACTTTGTTTTCAAATACATTCAAATAATTTATGGTGCATTTTAAACAATAAATAGCAGCAGCAGCAAGAACAGCAATTCCTTCAAGTTCTCATACATCTTGACCCAAGCAGGAGAAGTATCAACTAAAGAAGTTAAAATCAATTTTATGAAAATGTTTCAGAATTTTGCATTCAGTTCACAAAACATTATCTTTAGGATCATCACAGTGCCAAAAACGACATATTGAAAATACTGTTAAACTTATAGTCTCCTGCAAATATGTCTGAAGATCCTCCAGGTTTAAACATCTCCCAGTTTGAACACTAGCCACAGAACATGACAATAATTTTG
Source organism: Rhizomys pruinosus (assembly GCA_009823505.1). Classification (NCBI taxonomy): domain Eukaryota; kingdom Metazoa; phylum Chordata; class Mammalia; order Rodentia; family Spalacidae; genus Rhizomys; species Rhizomys pruinosus. The sequence continues at coordinate 396,784 of VZQC01011693.1, forward strand.
GCTCTGGAAACGGGCTATTTCTCAGACCAGAAACAAGAATCTACTAGAATATCCCATGGGAACTCAAGACTATGATAAGAGAAAAGGTCAAGGAAAATTATTAAGCACTGAGTACCTATGGTACACTGTGCTGACCCCTCAAAACAACCAAACAGTGTCATTGTTCCTGACTTCCAGCCAAAGAAAGGCTGCTGACAGGAGCTTCTGAGGAGGGAAGTTGCTGCACAAATAAGGTCCTTGGAAGAGAGTTCTACCATCTGGACCAAATGGCAATGGGAGCCTTGGCTCCGGCACTAACTTAAAATAATAGGTGAAGAATCTCAGCATCACTGAAGGGTGGACCCAGCCTTAGCAACCACACAGCTATTGTGCTGCAGACAAACAACACATAAAACAGAAAGAACTGGGCCAAGGAAAAGGCTTCCTGAGGAGAGCCAAGTAGGGGGAGAGGAGAGAGGCAGCTGTGAGTCCCTGAAGGTCAGGAAGAGATGACTTTGGATTTCAATATTAAAAAAAAAATGAATACTCCGAGTAGAAGCTGAAAGTGTATGTCTACAGCAGGTTTGGAATTCAATATTCCTTGGAAAAAAATGACATGAATGATGAGTGGTTGTTCTAATAACTATTTCTATGTTGTAGACTTTCCTAAAGCTTAGTGGCACATAACAGTCATTTTATTGTGTTCATGAATTGTGAAGATCAGGGATTTGGACAGGCCACAGTGGAGATGGCTTTTCAAAGGCAAAGTGACTCAAAGAACAGAGCCCGAATCATCTGTCTTCACTTACACTTGGAAATGGCTGTTGGCTGGGACCTCATTGGGAGCTGTGCACTGGAAACGCCACCTGCCTCTCCATGCGGTCTCCAGTTGGGCCACCATGGGCTGCATCACAACCTGAGTTTGTAGCACAAACAACCCAGAGGTTCACTCAGATGCAGGGTTGACCTGATGCTGAGGCTGCGTGGCACCACTTCCGGTGTACTCACAAGCTGAGGGGAAGGAGCACAGACTACACTTGGGCAAAATATCGGGCTCCCTTTGGAAGAAGATGGAGTATGAGAAGGGTTATTGGCTGCTATTATTGAAATACGGTATTTTTGTCCTAATGACATTCACTCCTGTGACCTTGTCTGGAAGCTCTGAGGTGTAAGGGAAGACTCTTTGGAGGGATGGTAACATAGCTGTCAGTCTTAACAGCAACACTGGTTCTGCTGTATGCTGGCTGTATGCAACTTAGTCCTGAATCTAGGATCCATTGAGAGAAGGCTGTTGAGGATCAGCTGATAAATGAAGTTTCAGAAGTCAAGGTTGGAGACTTAGCTCAGTAATTCAGCCCTCGCCTACTAATATGTGCAATGCTTACATTTTATTTCCAGCACCACCAAACAAACAAAAAGTTTCAGAAATTAGAGCATAAGGTAACATTAGCTTTCTAAGATGTTTCTCTTATTTCATCTTGATGATGAGAGACACTAACTAATCTCTTAACGATTAGTGTTCACTTCTGAGGATAAACTGCAAATAAAAAGTTCTATCTACTGTTCTCTAATTAATTAATTAAATCAGCAAATATTTGAGTGCCACCTAGGTGTCAGTGTCAGGAGAGGGCAAGAGAAGAGCTCCTGGAGGAAGAAAGCCTGGGGTTCAGCCAGCAGGAGACCCAACACCTGCCTTCTTCAGATTCCGGTCAAATCACCAGCCAAGGCTCCCAGAAAAGCCAAGACACTCTTAGATCCCTTATTTGGTGAGGGCTGTTTCGGCTAGAGTTCTGCCGTAGACGTTTTCAAATGCCGTGATTCAGAATAAAGCACTCCCTCGAGCTGCTTTGGCCTCTCTGCTCCCGCCTGTGCTTCAAAACGTCTTTAAACATTCTTCACACATTGATCTTTTCCTCCATTTGTTTTTCCCTTCTCCAAATTTTCGAGACACGGTTTTGCTTTGTAGCCCTGGCTGGCCTGCCATTGGCTAAGGAGACCAGGCTGGCTTTGATCTGGTGTGGACTGGAGGCTGTGGTTCTGGAATGCTGGAATTACAAACGTCCATCCTCATGCCCAGTTCCCTTTGCATTCCTAACTGTGTTACTGTGTGATGGGAACATTTGGCCAATGCTCTGCTTTTTCCTTGGCTGCTAATAAATAAACTAATTTGTTTTCCTTCCTGACAGCTGTCTTCCCTTCAGCTCTTGTGCTGGGTATTAGCACATGGAATGAAGAAGCAAGTAGAAGAAAAAACAAAACTCAGAACACTTTCCACTCATTACCATGTCTGCAAAAGGGATGAGAGAAAGGATATCGCAAATGCTTTTCAAGTGATTTTCCCACTTACCTATAGGTTTTGGTTCTCCGTGCTACCTGAGTCTAGATCTCCACACAAATTAGGAAGATTCTTTTGTATTAGGAATACGTTTGTAAATCATATCTTTTATTTAGGATTTCCCATTTTAGACACTCTAACCTCTTTGCAGCTTATCTTCAGCTAGGATTTTTGAGTGTCATATTATCTTACAATTATATGCTCAGATAATTCATATGTGTATGCATGTATGTATAGTGTTTGTGTGTGTTCATGTGTGTGTGTGTGTGTGTGTGGTGTATGGATGACTTCATATATGTGCACATGTATACACATACCTGTAGAGGCCAGAGGTCGACATCAGATATCTTTTCAATCACTCTCCACGTAATTTTTTGAGACAGGGTCTCTCATTGGACCCAGAAAGCATTGATTTGGCGAGACTGGCAGGCCAGCGAGCTCCAGGGATCCTCCTGTCTCCACTTCCTCAGTGCCTTGACAGCAGACATTGTGTCTGGTTTTACTGTGAGTGCTGGAGATCTGAACCCAGGTCCTCGTGCTTGCACTGCACATTCTTTACTCACTGAGCTATCTTGCAGTCAGATAATTCTTTTTAAGTCGGGGACAAGGCAAAGCGTCCATATCCACTATTTTATGTGGTAGCCAGCACTGTGTGGCCCCAGCAGCTCCCTGACTGTGGCAGTCATGCTGTGGTTTCAGGATTTCCCACCCTTCCAGACGGCTTCTTGATCATCAAGGACAGCTTTGGTTTTGGTGGTTCAGTTCTGAGGAATCAGTGTCTACTTTTTTTGGCTTTCCAATAATTTCTTAAGCCAATTAATAATCATTAATCAATCTTTCAATAAACTTTCAATGAACTAGCTAGTGTAGATATTAGTCTCTGAAACTCTCCTTGGTTGAAATAGAGAGGAAGGAAGGCTGGTCTAGAAGGGAAAGAATTCTCCTAGTTTGTCTTGGATATGCAAGGATATTAATTTAGGATTATACTTGGGTTCTAGGAAATAGATTCTAATGCTAGTGGTCTAGAAAATACTACCACATACTCCAATCTACAGAGAGTTCATTAGAATCTGTGATGGTTGGTGCTGGGATCTAGTCTATTTCAAAGTAAAAGAAGCCTGACTTGCTTTTAGGTAACAGTGTAGCTTACATCTCTTAATATTTCTATTAAAAAATTAAATTACAAAAATTTAATTACGTGTGTGTGTGTGTGTGTGTGTATGCACATGCATATTTAACATACATGCAGAGGTTGGAGGATACCTAGATAACTTGAGGGAGCATGCACCTTTACTCACTGAGCCATGTCTTTGGGCCACATTTCTTGATCTCTCTCTCTGTCTCTTTTTCTCTCTCTTGAGACAGGTTGTCACCATGTAGCCTTGGCTGTCCTGAAAACCATTGTATATACTAACTAGGCTGCCCTTGAACTTACAGAGTTGTGTCTGCTTTTGCTCTTGAGTTCTGGGATTAAAAGTGTGGCCCACCACACCTGGTTCTCAATCTTTCTTGAATATATATATATATATGACTAAATCCCATACAGTGAGGCGATTGAAGAAGTTATTTTGTGTGTTGTTGGGAAATCATATTAAAACAAAAGATAACTTTCTTGAAGCTCCCTGAAGAGTAGATGGAGCCAGCAAGATTTACTAATGTATTAGTGTAGGGTAAGATAAAAAAGGGAGATTTTTCAGACTGCCTGAGAGTGCCTGAATCCAGCCTTTTCATGGTGGTTAGCACCCAAATTATACTGTGCTCATCCCCCTGGATTGAGACCATCTGAAACCCCTCCCACTGCTGCAGGGATAGACTTCTCTGCCTTTTAACAGGGGTCCAGAGATTGCCAGACTTCCTGAGAATGCTTGAATCTGCCTCCAATGTGGTTGTGAGCTTCCCCAATTGTGCCATGCCCATCCCTCTACATTGGGACCATCTGAAGCTTCTCCCACTGCTGCAGGGCCAGACTTCTCTGCCCTGTAGTAGGGTCCAAACCTTTGCAGACTGCCTGAGAGCACCTGAATCCAGTCTCCACTTAGTGAGCTTCCCATATTGTGCTATGTCTGCTGGCTATTAGCAGCCCAGACATTAGAAGGAAGCCTGACAGCATCTGATAGATGCTTGACCTGGACCTCTACAAGAGCACCTCAGTAGCTAGACTATAGCCATCTGGTCTCTCCAATATAAAATGAAAAGAGAGAACCTGAAGCTTAGACCAACCAGCTCTTCTTCATACCTAATAAGAAAACAACCAAGGCACATCAAGAATACAAGCAAAATCAGTCTTCAACTCAACAAAGGAAGACCAAGAATGCAAACAGAATTTAAAATGACAGGAACCAATGCACAATTTTCAATAATAATTTTAAATACCAATGGACTGAACTCCCAGTCAAAAGACATAGGCTAGTTGAATAGAAACAAATCCATCTTTTTGCTGTCTACAAGAAACTTATCTCACCTTCAAGGACAGGTACTTTGTTACTACCTTAAGGTGAAAGGTTGGAAAAAAATATTCCAAGCAAATGGCACTTAGAAGCAAGCAGGAGTTGCAATTCTAATATGTGAAAAAATAGATTTTGAACTAAAACTAATCAGAAGAGATAAAGAAGGTCACTTTGTTCTTGTCAAAGGAACAGTTAACCAACAATATTTTACAATCATGAACATACATGCACCAAACTCTGGTGTATACAACTTCATAAATACAGTAATACAAGATTTTAAAAAACACAGATTAATCCCAACTCACTAACAGTAGGGGAATTCAATACCACACTGCTTCCATTAGACAAGTCAACCAGACAAAGAATGAACAGAGAGATACCTGAATTAAATGATAGCATACATTAAATCAACCTAAGAGACATCTACTGAATATTCCATCTAGGAACTAAAGAATATACTTTCTATTCAGCATCCTAATTGAACTTTCTCCAAAATCAACCACATACTGGAGCCCAAAACAAGCCTCAACAAATACAAAGAAGTTGAAATAATTCCATGCATTCTATCAGACCACAATGTAATAAATCTTAAAACCAATGCTGGAAGAAGCCCTAGTTAACTACGTGAACTCATGGAGATTAAACAACACTCCCAAATGAATGGATCAAAGGAGAAATTAAGAAAGAAGTAAAAGTATTCCTGGAATTGAACAAAAAGAACAGTACAACACAGCAAAACCTCTGGGACACTTTAAAAAAGCAGTCTTAAGAAGGAGGTTTATAGCTCTAAGTGCCTACATTAAAAAATCAGAAAGAGCACAAATAAGTGACTTAACATTAAAACTCAAGACTCTTGAAAAGCAACAACAAATGAAACTCAAATCCAGTAGATAAAAAGAAATAAGAAAATTTGTAGCAGAAATTAATGAAATAGAATCAAAGCAAACAATAGAAAGAATCACTGAATCCAAGAGCTGGTTCTTTAAAAAGATAAACAGTATAGACAGATGCTTAGCCCAGCTAACCAAAAGAAAGAGCAACTCCAAATCAACAAAATTAGAAATGAAAAAGAAATATCACAACAGACAACAAAAGATCCAGAATATAAGGAAATGCTTTAAAAACCTATACTTTATTAAATTTGAAAACCTAAAAGAGAATTAGAAAAAAAATCCTAAAATTCATATGGAAGCACAAAAGACACTATATACTCCAAGCAACTCTGAGCACAAAGAGGAATGCACAGGGATTACTATACCAAATTTCAAATTATATTACAGAACCATAGCCATAAAAACAGCATGGTATTGGCACAAAAATAGACCTATAGATTAGTGGCACATAACTGAAGACCCAAACATGAGTACATGCAATTTCAGCCACTTGATTATTGATAAATAGGCTAAGGACACAAACTGGAGGAAAGACAGCATCTTCAGCAAATGGTGCTGGCAAACTGGATCTCCTCGTTTAGAAGAATGAGACTAGACCCTTATCTTTCACCTTGCACAAAAGACAACTCCAAATGGACCAAAGACCTGAACATGAAACTTGAAACTCTGAAACTGTTCAAAGAACATTGGGAGTAACCAACATGATATAGGTGTAGGAAAAGACTTTCTAAATTGGACATCAGTTGTTCAGGAATTAAGGTCAACAATCAACAATTGGGACCTCATTAAACTAAAAAGCTCAATGAAGGAAATGAAATGAAAACCAACAGAGTGGGAGAAAATCTTCACCAGTGACACATCTGATAGAGGCTTAATATCCAGAATATATAAAGTACTCAAAAAACAAAGAATCAAGAAAAGAAGTGATCCAATTAAAAGATGGGCTAAGGATATGAACAAAGAGTTCTGAAAAGAAGAAATAAAGGTGGCTAAGAAATATCTTCATGTGTTCAGCATTGTTAGTAATTAGGAAAATGCAAATTAAAACCATTTTTAGATTTCCTCTTACCCTAGTCAGATTGGCTAAGATCAAAAGAACAAATAATACCAAATAGGTGAAGGCCTAGGGGGATCATCAAGATGTTAGTTTTGAACATGGTGAATTAGAGATGGATCACTGAGATCCATGTGGGACATAGTAGGTGAGAAATTTAGTAAAAAAAAAAAATCTAGAATTTAGGAGAAAGGGCTGATCTAAAGTTGTAGTTGTGAGATGCTGGCAAATCAATGTTATTTGATTCTAAAATAATCAAATTAAATCATTGAGCAAGTGAAATAAAGGCAATAGAAAAGGCTAAAGACAGAGCCCTAGGGCCTACAACATTCAGAGTCCACAGAGAGGAAAGGAAATCTGTAAAGTAGACAGAGGAGAAGATAGTGACCCAAGAAGAAAGTTAAGAAAGTAGAGCATCCCTGAAGCTAAATAGAAAAAGAGAGCATGTTTGGGGTTGGAGAGATGGCTTAGCAGCTAAAATCAGGTATTGCTCTTGCCAGGGACTTAAGTTCAGTTCACAGCACTCATGTAGAAGAGAGAGAGAGAAAAACTATCACAGGCAGATGTTGCCCATAGACTGAGTGACTAAGGTGAATACTGAGCATAGACAAGTGAAAAGAGAGTGGCAGAGGGGTGAGACAGTTTTGCTAGAATGACCAGTGAACCCTGGTTTGAGCTGCCTTAGTTAGTATTGTGAGCAAACTCACACTCTCCTGATGGGCTTTTCCTCTGACTGTGTCTATATAAAGGCTGGAGGAAGCATGGCCAGTAATTAATGCTTTGCTCATCTTTCTAGATTTTCATACCTCTTTCTGTCTGTTTTATTCTCTATAAGACTCTGTTATATTGCTTTGTTATTCTATTTTTGAGGATTTTCTTTTTTCCTCAAACCTATTAAGTAAGCATGTACTACTTCTAGATGTTTTTTCTGATGACAAACATGACACATTCCTAGTCATCAGAGGGTGACAGAATTATAGACAGCATAGCACATTCACATTAATGGTTAGTCGTGAGAAGTCTCATTAATGTCTTTAAAGATTCTAAATTTGTTCCTTCCCCTCAGAGGTCAACTATGTCTCAGGGGACTATGCATGGGGGCATCTCTTGAAATGTCACCAGTCATGAGTCACCAGTCTTCCTGTGTAGGGAGGTCTTGGAGATCCACTAATGGGACTTCATCCAGTGTTCAGTCTATAAAGAGGAAAGTCTGCTCATGCTTCAAAAAGGGAAGCCTGGTCTAGCAAGACATGATTTTGTCCTCAAGTGGATGGAACTGGTAAATGAAAAGCTGAAAGGAGAGATCTCCCGAGACCAGCTGAAGCGCAGGTACCAGGGCGGGGGCTAAAGAGCATCCCCCCACCAACTGGGATTATGAAGGCATCTGAAGGAGGCAAGCAAAGCAAGTCTTCAACACAGTGAAGAGACATTTAGGACTCACATTGGAATATAGGCAAGGAGAAGCCCATATGCCAGGAACACGAAGAAGAGACAACATGGGAAAGGGGCAGGATAATCCCACACCAAGCTCTACCAATCCTATGGAAGATTCCTACAGTGGGATCCCCCTAGGGATCGCCCAGGACACAGATATCAGAAACACAATTGGGAACATACTTAAAGAACTACAAGATTATAAAGAGCAAATCAAAGAACTAAGAAGAATACTTCAAAAAGCTATACTCTACCAAGTTTGAAAACCTAGAAGAAATGGATGAATATCTGAAATCCTGGGAATCACCAAAGCTCAACCAAGAAGAGATTGACAGCTTAAACAGACCCATAATTTATGAAGAAATTGAAGATGTAATAAGAAACCTCCCAACTAAAAAAAGCCCAGGCCCAGATGGTTTCATGGCAGAATTCTATAAAACATTTCAAAAAGACATACAACCATTATGACAAACTGATAAGAAGGATACAATCAGAGGGAATTCTCCCCAACGTTCCTTTTATGAAGCACATCATCTATTACAAACCAAAAAGGACAAAGCAACAAAAGAAATTAACACCCATCTCCCAATGAACACAGAGCCAAAAATTCTAAACAGGGATACTGGCAAATCACATACAGACACCACACAAAAAGATCAGTCCATCATGACAAGTGGAATTCATACCAGAGTGCAGGGATGATTTCCACAGACGAAGATCAATAAACATCATCAAACACACAAATGGAATGAAAGAGAAAACCACACCATCACTCAATTGATGCGAAAATGCCTTGACAAAATCCAGCATCCCTTCATGCTTAAAGTCCTAAAGGAGATATGGAAGGGATCATTCCTCAATGTAAATCAAAGCATATAAAGGAAACGACACAGTCAATATCATCCTAAATGGGAAATGACAAAACATTCCTTTAAATGTAGTAACCTGGCAAGGCTGCCCCTGTCACCACCTTCCTCTTAGCAAATGGCTTGAAATGACTGTGACTAGAGCAATAGAGCAAGAAAATGAAATTGAAAGGAGTACTAATGGAAAAAGAGGAAGTCAAGAGCTAATCCCTATTATGCCTGTTGCTAGATTGTTTATACCTATAAGGGCTGCTACCACCTCCACCACGCACCCTCCTAGCCCTCCCATTCCGCGCCTGTCCGCCCCGTGGCAGGCTACAAACTTGTAACCTCCCCCCCAACCCATCCATGGCCTTTCTGTTACACCATGAACAAAAGCAACTGGACAAAGAATCCCAAGAGACCTTCCCACTCCCAATAGCCTCCAAAACAATAAAATAACTAGTCCCCTAGGAAACAAACCTAACCAAAGACCCCAAAGAATCTCTACAACAAAAAAAAAATTTTAAACCTTTAAAGAAGAAGAAGCAACATCAGAAGATGGACAACCTCCATGCTCATGGATTGGGAAAAAGTGCCACATTGTAAAAAATGTCCATTTTTAACCGAAACTCTTGTATCGATTTAATGAAACGCAATACCAATCGAAATCCCCAAGAGTTTCTTCACAGGCCTTTGAAACAAAAGTTCTTAAATATTTGGAAAACAAAAAGACCCCCAATAGCCCAAACAACCCTTAGGAAAAGAGCTCACAGGGGGCATCTCTATACCAGACGTCAAAACTATACTACATGGTAATAGTCATAAACAGGCCTGGTACTGGCACAAAAACAGACCTGTTTAACCAAGAACAAAACCAAAGATCCAAACCTGAGCAATTACGATGTCAAGCCATCTCATATTTGACAAGGGGGGGGCCAAGAAGACACAATGAGAAAAGAACAGCATCTTCAGCATTTGGTGTTGGCAAAACTGGAATCGCCACTTGTATAAGAACGAAATTAAAAAAAACCCCTACCTCTTCGCCCTATACTAAAGTCAACTCCAGTTGTATTAAAGACCTCAACGTGAATTCAAAAACTCTGCATGTGATAGAAGAAAAAGGTGGGCAGCAGACTACAAGACAAAGGGGTAGGAAAAGACTTCCAAAATCAAACAGCAGCTGCAAGAATTGAGGTCGAGCAAGGGACAAATTGGATCTTATTAAACTCAAAGCCTTCTGTACATCAAAAGAAACAATCAGGAAAATGAAGAGAAATCCCACAGAGTGGGAGGAAACCTTCACTGCAGAACATCTGACAAAACATTGATTTTCAGAACATATAAACTACTAGAAAAAACAAATAGAAAGAAAACAAATACCCACCCAATAGATGTAGCAAAGACCTGAACAAAGACTTCACAATTGAGTAATTAGAGATGGATGAGAAAACACCATTAAGAATGTTCAGGGCTGGAGAGATGTCCCAGTGGTTAAGAGCGGCCGACTGCTCTTGCAGAGGAACCCGGGCTCGATCCCCGCAATCCACATGGCGGCCGAGAAACGGTCCGAACTCAGATTCCAGGAGAGCTCCAGTTCGAGGGAATCCGGACCCCTCTTCTCTCTTCTGACCTCCGCCTGCATTGCACGCAGGGGTGCACAAACCTGCAAATGCAGTAATCATTCATACAATACAGAAAAAAAAAAAAAAGAAGTTTCAGCGATCACTAATCATTAAGGAAAATGCAAATCCAAAACCATTTAAAGATATCATCTTACTCCAATAGACTGGCTAGGATAAGAAAACAAATGATACAACCAAGTGCTGGTGAGTTTGTGGGGAAAGGGGAAAAACTCATCCACTGCTGGTGGGAATGTAAACTCGTGCAGACCACTATGGAAAGCTGTGGTGGCGAGTACTTGTAAGACTTGGAATGAAAGCTATCACCCAAACCCCCAAGCATACCACTCCTAGGCTCGGTACCCTCACAGACTCACCACCTACCGACAGAATACATGTCCACGCATGTTTATTGTCAGCTTCTCTTCACAATAGCAAGGAGCTGGACTAAGCCAACATGCCCCCCTCAACTGATGATTGGATAATGAAAACGTGGTACAGTCGACACAGTGGATTTCTACGCAGCAGTAAAGAAAGACGACAAACATGAGCTTTGCAGGAAAATGGATGAAGCTAGAAAGGACAATCATGGTGGGTGAAAGTAACACAGTCCCCAGAACAAACAAACGGTGAATGGTATCCCTCCATCTGTGGATCTATGTCCACATTACCTAGTTGTGAAGTTTTTCTGGTGCATGGCCCTTGAGCTTTTGTCCAAAGCAGTTGGGGAGTGATGCATATTGGAAACAACACACAACAACAACACAACAACAACAACAAACAACAGAAGGACTGCACAAAGAACTGACTGACACAGTTGAACTTCTGCTCAAAACAAAACAGTCAACTCACATGGAGAATACTGAGGATGAGGAAATCTGAGGAAAGAGATGAAAAGCATTTTTGGGCAGAAGCATGAGCTCTGGTGGGGTGGGGGAATGTGGGGACACAGGTCTAGATTTGATAAAAAATTATATAATAAGTATTAAAAAAAAGAAAAAGCTTGAAAGGAAACCAGGGTGCTTCCAATCTCCCCCAAAAAACCTGAGTTGACCCTGAAGAACCAGATCCTTAATTTGACCTTGAGTAAACAAAAAACTAATAAAAAAAAAAGAACTTGTGGCCTTAAGCATCCAAGGAAGGACAGTATACTAGAAATAATAATCGGTAAGGCCTGAGAATTATACTTCAGAGTATAGAATCTTGAGATTTAGTACAAAGACAAAAAAGAAAACAAAAGAGAGAGAAGCAAAAAATGTGGTTTGGCCTGTCTTCAATTCTTTATATTTATTTATTTTAATTTATTGTTTTACATATTTTTTTTGTACAAATATGCTACAGAAATCAAATCTAGACCCGTGTCCACTCCCACACCCCCCACCCCACCAGATTCCACCCTTTCATAGTTCGTTGATGCAGTCTTTTGTCTGTTGTTGGGTTGTTGTTGCTTGTTCTATTCAGCAATAACTGCCAGGAAAAAAAGGGGGTGGGGGGAAATTGTTTACAACTAGGTACTGGGTGCTAGACATCCGCAGATGAGGCATACCATTCCTCTTGGTTTTTCTTGTGGACTGTGTTTACTTCACTAACATAGTATCTTCCAGTTCTAACAATCCATTGTCACTCGCAAAGTTCATGATGTTGTTTTTATTTAGGTTCGACAGAACTCCATTTGTAGATGTACCACAACATTTTCTCTACCAGTTGAGGGCATTGGGGTTGGTCCAAGCTTTTTGCTAGTGTGAACAGAGCTTTAAAAGGGACATGCTTGTTGGTTTCATCGTCTTCATTTTACTGGCAAGTGCACTACTCTGTGGCTGCCTTGCCATGCGTTTTGGAACTCCTTCAATGGCATGAAGACACACTTTTTTAACCCTCCAATATGGACTGAAAACTTTGTGTGTCTCTCCAGAATCCTCCAAACTTCAATGCCAGCTGGGGACTTACTGAGATAGCCATCGCTTGTGGACTGAGAACTACTGGGTTTCAGCCTCATATCAGAGTACGAAACTGCCATTGGTGGATCGAACCCGGTTGTATCATGGATGTCCAGAAAGAAGATCAAGAACGGACATGGTACTTACTGGACCTCATTGGTGACATAGAAGGAAAACCCCAGTGTTGGCAGAATGGCAGTATGATGGTTTGTTTGGGCTTGTCAAGGATTGGAGGCTTTCAAACGTTCTTAAGGACAAACTGACATCTTTTAGCCCAAAAAAATAAAGGAAATCTCCAATTTTATTATGTGATATGCGTCTATATATATATCATATATATATGTATATATATATATAAGATATATTTACATATATATGCAATACAAGTTGGAGAGAACAACAACAATAAAAGAACTGGAAAAAAAGACTGAAACAGTGAAGTTCTCCCAAAAACAATAAGCCTCTGCTTTGAAAAAAAAAACCTCTGGAAAGATGCAGAAAAAGATGCAAGATGCAAGACATATATGGGAGAGTGCATGAACTTAGGTGGGGTGGGGGGCATGGAAAGGGAAATGACTCTAAATATTGGATTGATAAGTGATGTATGATATATGGAAAAAGTTTAATAACAATAAAAAAGGAGAAAAATTCTAAATTGTATTTTTTCTATTTTATTTATTATTATTTTTTATTTTATGTGTATGTGTATATTACCTGCATGTGTATAAGTGCACCCATGTCCTGAAGTGTCCATAGAGGTCAGACGAGGGTGTTGGATCATCTGGACTAGATTTAGAGATGGTTGCTATCTGCCATGTGGGTGCTGGTTATTGAACCTGGGTCCTCTGCAAGAGCAGTCAGGGCTCTTAACCCCTGAGCCATCTCTTCAGCCATTCTAAATTGTATCTTAAGAGCAATGGAGAGGCAATAAAGATTTAAATGGAGTGGTATGTTTAGATTTGTCCATCAAAAAAAGATCACCATTCAGCTTTGAGGTAGAATGAGGTACTCTGCAGCATCCTCAAGTGACTACAATAAAACAAATATGAATAGTAGTTTAGTTTTAAACAAAGGCTAGATACATAGACAGATAATTAAGAATGATAATACAGGAGAGTCCTCTTGTAATGTCCAGGTATTTATTTTCATGGTGGCCTTCCAGAGTCCTGAGGACACACTGGATATTGGCTCTGGTCCCCGTAGAAGGACACCATAAGGGAACAGGGGTGCTTTCAGCTTTTGGGAGTCATACAGGGCTTCATTACACGTTGGAAATGTTCAGTCCTAGTCACAGGGGATGCACATGGGAGGCTGGAGAACAAAGCAAAGGGCTCACAAGTGACCTCCCATAATTGGATCTGGTGCAGGTAAAGAACTGTCAGAGTAGAGAGGATGGGCCTGCCTCAAACACCTCCTGGTCTCTTCTTAATATATCTGCCAGATTTGTTGTCTGTTTTTGAGACAGGCTTTCACTATGTAGCACTGACTGGCATAGAACTCAGTGTGTAGACCAAGCTGGCCTCAAACTCACAGAGTTTGCTTCTGACTCCAGTGCTGGGACTAAGGGTGTGTGCCAGCATATCTGGCTTTGTAAGAGTCTTAAAAATAAATTTCATTTTATTTATTTAGTTACTTATTAAAAACATATATATATATATATATACACACATTCTTTTCAGATATTTTATTTATCATTTTTATTTTATATGTATGAATGTATTGCCTGCATGTATGTAAGGGCAATCCTGTTGTGCAATGCCCACCAGAGGCCAGAGAGGATGTCAGGTTCCCTGGACCTAGAGTTATGGATGGTTGTTTGCTGACATGTTGGTATTAGGAATTGAACCTCTGTCCTCTGCAAGCCAGCCAGTGCTCTTAACCCCTGAGTCATCCCTCCAGCCCCTAATTTTAGGGTTTTGAGACAGTCTCTCTATAGCACCAGTTGGTCTGGAACTTGATATATAAACCAGGCTAGCCTCAATCTCACAGAGATTTTCTCACCTCCATCTCTTGAATGCTTAGATTAAAGCTGTATGCTATCACACTTGGCAACTTATTTGTGTATGTGTGTGGGCAAACATGTGCACATGTGTCACAGTGTAGATATGGAGTCAGAGGACAACTTGTAGGACTCCATTCTCTCAAGTCAGTCCCAGGGATCCAACTCAGGCTGTGAGGCTTGCAGCAAATGTCTTTACTCTCTGAGCCATCTCTATCCACTGAACCAACTTGCTGATCTACTTCTCTGATTTTGAAGCTGTGGAAGTGGTTTTAGGTTATATCCTCTAAAGAGCATAACCTAAATCTCCTTGTTTTTCAAGGGAAATGGAAAGAGACGTAGTGATTTATGTGTCCTACCTAAGGAAAATAAAAGAAGTAAAGTGAATCTTCCTGAAAAGGACTCTGGACCTAGTTCAGACCTTGACTATGAGCTAAGGAGATCAGCCTCCACAGTTCTGGTTCTTCGTGTGCTACAGAATCACTTGAATATCAAAGGGAAGTACAATGTGGCTGATAATCACGAGAAAAAGCAAAAAGTTGAAGAGCAATAAAAGATGATGCAGATTTTGCAATCAGAAGAGAAGAACTTTAAAATATCTGTGAGAAATCTTCAGAGAACTCTCACAGTGATTTACAGACTAATTAGAAAAACCTGCAAGAATAAGAAGTTATGAACAGTGTGAGCTGCCTTGACATAATTGACGCTAGAGAATACTAAGTGCACTATAGAATGCGGATTCCTTTCAAGTTTGCAAGAGACATTACCCCCAAAGGTTTAAACAGCAGGAAAAAAGAAGTCTCAGTGAATTAAGACATACAGACTTCTGCCTATAGAAGACCTAAATTACAAACCAATTGTACAAATTGCGTCAGTCTTGGAAATGAATGCTGTTTGTCTTAGATCATCACTCGTGCTATGTTCTTTTTTGCCCATAGTTTGTTCTCTCCCTCCCCACAGTTAGGATATAGCATGGAGGGAAGGATGAATAGGATAAGCATAAAGGACTTTTGTATAATGAATAATTCTGAATAACACTGATATCATCCAGAAGTAGTCACAGTCATCTACAATCCAAGCTCAAAATGTTCCTTTCTCCTTCTTGAAACCCAAGACATAGAGCACTCACATTGCATAGCTGGGTGTTCAAAGACAAAGATGACACAGGTCACTCCTGGGAAGGAAGAGGAGGCCAGCTGCACATTCTTCCAGGGCACACTGGAAAAGCAAAGGGGCTTAGTCATCGGCCTGATAAAAACCTCACTATAAGAATAAACACAGAAGAGGCTCAGGACTATCAAAAATGCCACTGACCTGTAGCTTCGTCAGCATGGCTCCTTAGGTGATAAAATCCCCCAATTCCCACTGCTACATACTCCCACCATAGCTCTTCCCTTTCTGGTTCTAGTCTTAAACTCTCCATTCTTCTTCTTTCCTCTTCTCCCCTTTTATAAATAATGGTCAACAATCCTCCTTCCATGGAGGGCCTGTGTCGATAGCCATGGTGTGATGTTTAAATGTCCTATAAGTCTGACTGGAGTTGTAAGCACTTAGGACACATACCTCTGGACATGACTGTGAGGGCCTTTCAAGAGAGGATTAGCTGAGGAAAGGAGACCTGTCCTCAGTGTCAGCAGCAATATTCCATGAGCAAGGCTCCTAGACTAAATAAAATAGGAAAAAAGAGCATTCGTCTTCATCCGTTTCTGCATGTTGACTTAGACGCAGTGCGACCAGTGGCCTTGTATTCTGTCACCATGCCTTTCCCATTGGGATGGACTGTACCCTCAACCTGTGAGGTTTGTTGCTCCCTTAAGTTGCTTTTGTTGGGAAGTTTGCCACAATGAGAAAAATAATTACTGCACTTGGAAAGTGCTTGTTTTATTTTGCCTTCATTCTCTGTAATACAAACACTAACCAAAACCAACCTGAGGAAGAAAGGGTTTATTTGGCTTACAGCACAGTTCATCATCAAGAGAAGCCAGGGCAGGAACTCAGAGCAGGAACCTGGAGCAGAGACCTTGGACGAACTGCTACTGGCTTGCTTGGCACGAGAGGTGAGTCAGAAGACTCAAATGCAATTATCTTTGTCATTTCTTTAAATGATTCACACCATGGATCTTCAGTGCTTTCCATGCGACCCAAGGAGTCCTTAGTAACTATAGGTTTCTTTGAGTTGGAGCACCTGCTCGAGACATCACCAAGCCCATTAAAGAAATTCATCCTTTCAATTCTGTTTCTCTAGACCCCACTCCCGCCACCATAATCTATATTAGTCTGGTTTCCCTAAAGAAACAGAACTAATAAAATGAATATACATATATAGGCATTTATTAGAGTAGTGTACAGGATAGATTCCAAATCACGCTGGAGAGGCTGAGAGTCCAGTAGTTGCTCAGTCCACGAGGCTGGATGTCTCAGCAGTCCCAGTCTGGTGTTGAAGGCCTGAAGATTCCTGGAGCTCTGCTAGCCTTCAGTCTACAATGGAATGTGAAGAAGTAGTTCTGCTGTCATTGGAGGAACGCCACAGCAAGAAGATGAACTGCCAGTGAGAGAGAAGGCAAGCGGGCAAAGAGAAAAAGCTCCCTTCTACCATGGGGTTTTATACCTGCTGCCACATTTAGGGTGGTGGAGGGAAATCCAGCTGGAATTGCTGGCTAGTGTTCCAATTAGTATGCCTCAGGGCACTGCCCCAAGGAGGAGCAAACGGCATGGCCTAGTTGAGTGATCCTTGGGTGGGGCACCAGTGTGCAGTGGTTCTGAGTTGGGGGCCTTATGATTGGCCCTAGGCACTGACGTCATTTAGTTTATAAAAGCAGGCTGTGGCAAGGAGTAAATTTGAATTTCATAGTAACATCATCACAGAATTCTTGGCCCGTATTGTTATTAATTATCGCGTGCATACAGGCTAAGGTAGGCCTGCATTTCGTTCGGGTGGCCCGTGGGCTGGAAAGAGATTCCTTTGCGGATCACCAATCTGGGTAGCTGGTGTTGTGTGGGTATTGGCTGAAGGGAGGCGATCAGCCATCAGCCTGAAATTCCTGTCCAGGCCCTGGGCAGGTGAGAAGTCACGGACAAGAGTGGAACACGTGTCTAGTGGGTCCAGGCTAAGGGCCTGGGTTGAAAATATCAACCAGGTTGGCTACGGGAAGTAACCGGCTGCCCACAGTGTTGGAAAAGCGAGCGCTGTGTCCCCATCCCCCTTAGGAGGGCCGTGTGGTCGCTGTTTGGCATAAAAGGAAAGCTTCCTACAGGGTGGGACTTCCAGCTTCAAAAGATCTGATCCAGAAAGTTCCTCTCATTTCACATAATTTCAAATCCATTCAAGTAGACAACCAGTATTAGCCATCGCAATGCTCTTACTGGAATTCACAGTAGGATGGCCAAGGGAGGTTAGTTACCTGTCCCAGCTCATGAAGAAACAAACCCTGCACAGTGTTTTCTCTTAATTTCATTTAGGGACTGAGGGGCAAATGTTTACCCAGCTCTCTAACCATAGTTAGAGTTTGCAGAGTCTGTGATAGAGCAAAATAGGATTGAAAAATTGGTGTCCAACAGAGTAGTCGGCATAAACACTCACCATTACTGCAAGGGCTGTAGCATTTTCAGCTCTAGGTAGAAAGGCAGCAGTCATCAGGTGCCAGTGAGGAGGCTTTGGTTCTGTCGCTCAGCTCTGCTCTCACTTGTACTGACTTCAGCAGGCAGACATACCCCTGGAGAATTAGAAAGTGCTACTTCCTGGGCCCATCTTCAGATAAGCTAAGGCAGTTGGTGCGAGGTGGGGTCCAGCAACCGGGCTTGCTATACTTCCCCAACAATTGCAATATGCAGACAAGGCTGTAATCCACTGGCTTCTTAGAACGAAGAGTGAGGCAAGAAAGGAACTAGAGGAAAAGCCTAGGTCTGACATGCAGGGAAGAGTGTTAGTGTTAAACAGGCATCTGGGAGGCATCAGCTACTTCCTAGTTTCGTGAATGTCATCTCATCTCACAACCTTAAGATGTTACTTCTCAGGTACCTAAGAGGAACACAGAGAGGGAAGAGAGCAAGTCCAAGCCACACGTCCATTGCGGGGGTCTGGGTCTTGGCCCTCCCGCACTCCTACTTGCATCCCTGCTGGAGTGTGTTCCGCTCATCTCTGCTCCTCACACCGTGTCTCCATAATGAAAGAGAATTATAGCTAAAGACAAATGTGACTGGCACTTGAGGACTGCTTAATCTTCATGGGGCAAAATTCCAGTCCATTACTGATTAGTACTAAAAGGAAACTGATTGGTTTATGTAAATCCTACTCTGGGTTGTGGTGAGATCCAGAGATTTAAGTATTCTGAGTCACGTTATGTCCTTCCCTCTCTTAGCTA
The DNA here is from genome assembly GCA_009823505.1 of Rhizomys pruinosus. NCBI lineage: Eukaryota > Metazoa > Chordata > Mammalia > Rodentia > Spalacidae > Rhizomys > Rhizomys pruinosus. Next base: position 415,690 of record VZQC01011693.1, read on the forward strand.
AACTTTCTCCTGCATTAACCTTACTCTCTATAAATTCATATATTCCTTTTGTCCACAAGTGTTTATTAGAAACATACCTTATGCCAGAATTACACAGGGCATGGGATACAAAATGAACAATGTGGGTTGTGTTTCTCCTCCAGAAATAGTAAAAGGTTGAATATTTACCTCATGCTAACTTCAAGAATGTCCCCCCTATATATTAACATGTAGCTCTCTTGATAAGCCTTCTGTCTATAATAAAAGTAAAGAACAACTTCTACACACTCAGGTGGACTGGTAAAGCTCCAGAGCATCTTGCTTCATTGTTGTCCCTGCTCTATCTAAGCCACACAATCCCAAGAGATCTCAGCTCAGTCCCCATTCTGTTTTTCATTTACATTTCTATGTACATAGCTCTTTCCTTCATCTAGAACCCCAGGCAGCACAACCCTAGAAATACCCATGTTCATAGATTGCTCTCATCTTCCTAATGTTCTTTCTATCATTCATAGGGAGTGTATCACCACCTTAACCTTTGACAAAATTGATTCTTCATTATTTGTTTCAGGATTCTGACATATAACTCATTAATTTTCCCCTTTATTTCACTAGGATTTAATTTGATATGTATTTTTATTATTTTATTTTAATTTTTATTGTTTCTATTTTATGTGTATGAGTGTATTGCCTGTGTGTATGTGTGTTGTGTAATGCCTGCAGAGGTCAGAACAGGGCATCAAATCTGGAACTGGATTTAGGACGGTGGTTAACTGCCATGTGGTTTCTGGGAATCAAACCTGGGTCCTCTCCCAGACCAGCCAGTGCTCCTAATTGATGAGCCATCTTTCCAGGCCCTGGTATGCATTTTAAAACATCTCCTTTTAAAAAGGAGTTTGAACTCAAACCTGTGGCCTTTTAGGTACAAGACAACTACTCTACCATAAACCTGTAATCCCAGCCCTCATGAAATACAGTGTAGAAAGACTGTAGTCTTCTATTTCACCCAAAATAGTGGGTGCAGTTCTTGCCTGCACAGAGGGATAATATGGATGGATGTCTTCAGTGAAAATTGGAAGGCTGAATACACATACTTAAAGCTTTTTCTCCAGAAATATCTCCACAAAATTTTGTGAAGGGCACACATTTACATGAATAAAGGAAATGGAAGAAAGGCTGAGGACTACGTTGTTCTGGAAGCTGGGAAGCAGAAGAATGGGTGACAATTGAATCAAATTAGCAGTTCTGAGAAAAATAAGTCTGTAACCAAGATGTAAGCCAATTTTTACCACGGGAACAATTCAAGAAAGTCTCAAGAAATGGAAATACCATGAGTTTCTGGAATTGGTGATGAAGTGGGATTCGAAACACCAAGATCAGTTCAAAGCCTTTCTGAGAGCCAAGCTTTCCATCATCACCTTAGGGAAGTAACATTAGTGCTTTTCCTACTGCAGCACAAGATGAGTTTATTTGTCTGTCTGTTTGTTTGTTACTGTGGTGTGTATGGGCATGATTGGGGGGTGATGCCTGCCACATCACACCTGTGGAGGGTCAAAGGACAACTTTGTGGAGCCCGTTCTAGGGACTGAACTTGGGTTACCAGGATTCCACAGCACGTCCCTTCACTGAGCCATCTTGCCAGCCCTAGAGGTTTATCTTTGAAAGAGGGACAGAAGACTTCCTAGATTATTAAATGCAGAAATATTGTATTGGAAAAAACTGAAGTTTTATGTGGCAAAAGTGAAAATCCTCAGCAGGAAATCTTCACATAAACCTTTGTTTTCTTGATATCTGTATTATTGAAAGTCACGTCTTCTTTTCCTTCCTAATGTAAGTAATTTATCTTCCCTTTTGCTTGATTAGTATTTTTAGGAATCAATTGTTTAATCTTTTCAAAGAATGAATTCTTGGCTTTGTTGATTTTTTGTTATTATTTTTCTGTTTTATTGACCACTGATTTCTTTAGTCTCTATCCTCTCATTTCTTTGTGTTTAATTTGTTCCTCTTTGTCTAATTTAATATGGCGAAGTCTTAAGCAATTATAAATCTTCTTTTCTTAGTTATGCATTGTGAGCTATAAATTTTGCTGAGAAATGCTTTAGGTATATTCCTTGATTTTTGAGATATACTGTCACTATTATTTAATTCAAAATATTACTTTTCTTTTGTGTGATATCTTGTGTCCCAGTGAATTATTTACTGTTCCATGAGTGAGGATGGTTTGGTTGGCAGATCAAGCCACTATTTAGGGCTTGATTAAAATGAGTAATAAAACAGCAGTAGTCATATGGTATAGTGGGGCCCGTTCAATGTTTTTTTTTTTTTTTTTTTTTTTTTTTTTTCGGTTGTTTTCGAGACAAGGTCTCCCTGTAGCCCCAGCTGGCCTGGAACTCACTCTGTAGACCAGGCTGGCCTTGAACTCACAAAGATCCGCCAGCCTCTGACTCCCAAGTGCTAGGATTAAAGGCGTGCGCCACCACGCCCGGCCAATGTTGTCTTTTCTAAAATAAGATTAGAAATGGCTACTATAGGGCTGGAGAGATGGCCTAGCGGTTAAGATCACCGACCGCTCTCGCAGAGGACCCGGGTTCGATCCCCAGCACCCACATGGCGACCGAGAACCGTCTGAAACTCCAATTCCAGGAGAACTCCAGTTCCGGGGGAATCCGACACCCTCTTCTGACCTCCGCGGCCTTTCACGACACGGGTGCACAAACCTGCATGCAGACAGTACATTCATACACATACAAAAATAAATAAAATAAAAAAAAGAAATGGCTACTATAATGTCCAACTATCAGCTGGCCTTAAACATTTTTTCCCCTGACAAGGAGAGTCTTTCTTTAAATTTTGTGTTTTAAAAACACAAATCTGATGCTTGCCTAGCAAGCCTTTGGGTTCCTGTCATGAACATGTTATGCCAGAAACATAGATGAACATGTTTGTGTGTTTCTACAATGTTTGAATTTATTAAATAACAATAAATTCACAATTGTTCAGTGGTTCCAAAGAAACGATTTGTCATATAATCCACCTGCCTTGGTAATCTGGCCAAGGGGAATGCAGGTTATTTTATTCCAATCTTCATTACTAATATATCACACAACATGCAGCAGCGCATAGTAAACATGTTATTTATTTATTTATTTATTTATTTATTTATTTATTTATTTATTTATATCTTTTTTGTGACAGGGTCTCCCTGTAGCCTCAGATGGCCTGGAATTCACTCTTAAACCAGGCTGGCCTTGTTTTTTTTTTTTTGGTTATATTTATATACACATATATAGTTTACAGAATGAACAATTAACTTGTATGCTCTAGCAGAGTTCAAAGGGTTTGTGAAGTGGGCTGAGAAATAGTCTGTATTGACAAGATAATGAACTAGACCAGCACCAGGAAGGAAATGCTGGAGTCAAGGTTCTTGAACAAAGCTGCTCCAGAGGTAAGGTGAAAAAGGCTGAACAGGGTCTGGAGTAGAAAATGGTGGATGAGGTCTTTATTGTTTTCAGGCTTTGGCAATTTTACAAATAAAGCTGGGGTAAGCATCTGTGTGTTGGATTTTGTTTTTTCAGCTCCTTTGGGTAAATATGAAATGCTATGATTGTTACATTTTGCAGTATGACTATGTTAGATTTGAAAAATTATTTACTTTAAATTATTTAGAGTCTTCCCACATAGTCCAGAATTGTCTGAAACTTACTGTGTAGCCTAGGTTGTCCTAGAACTCACAATCCTGCCTTGGCCTCCAAATGTAGAGATTATAGGGGTGTGCCACCATGTAATATCTGTCATATATTTCTTTGCTACATGTGTGTCTTTTTTGTATATGTGAGGCAGATGTTCAGATTTCCTATCGATTTCTTTACTGTGCTGTTAATTTTCTAGTAGTTGAGTTTGAAGAATACTTTCTACATTTAGGATAACAGCTTTTTAGCAGTTATGTCAATATTTTCTCCCAGTGTTTGGTTTATCTTCTTGTTCTCTTATGAGTGTTGTTTGGAGAACATTTTTTTTTTTGTTGTTGTTTTTGGTCTTTTTGAGACAGGGTCTCCCTTTAGTCCCAGATGGCCTGGAGCTTGCTCTGTAGACCAGGCTGGCCTTGACTCACAGAGATCCGCCTGCCTCTGCCTCCCGAGTGCTGGGACTAAAGGCTTGTGCCACCAGGCCCGGCTACAGAACATTTTTAATTTTGCTGAACTTATCAATTATTTCTTTCCTGGGGTGTGTCAGTGTTGTATCTCAAAATCGATCACCAATCCAGGCCTGGTGGTACAAATCAGTGATCCCAGCCACTTAGGAAGCTGAGTCAAGAAGATCACAAATTCAAGGCCAGCCAATGATACAGATTAGTCTGGGAAATTCTCTCAAAATAAAAAGGTGAGAACTGGGGGAGAGCTAAGTCTTGCTGTCTAAGCATGCATGAGGCCATAGGTTCAAGCCCCAATGTGAGAAATTAAAAAAATGAATAATTTTATCATCATACACGGTATCTAGATTTACTCTTATATTACCTTCTAAGAGTTTTTATGGCTTTGCATTTAATATTTATGTTTGTGAACCATTTGAGTCAAGTGTTGAGAAGGGAATAAGATCTTTGTCTAGGTTATCTTTATTTTCATTTATTTTGGCTGGCCAGTTGTTCCAGAACTACTGTTGAACAGCTCTATGTTCTCCACTGCTCTTATGTTAAAGGTCAGCTGACTACATGCTGATGGTTCCATTTCCTGGGTTCTGCTCTCTTTCATTGGTCTAGTTGTGCACCCTTTCGCAAATGCCAACTGTCTTGCTTTAGCTCTATAGTAAATCTTGAAGTCACGTAGTATCAGTCCTCCAGGCTTATTCTCCTTCAATACTGAATTGGCTGTTTGGGGGTCTTTTCCCTCTTCAGCCATGCTTTGGACTCGGTGTGTCAGTATCCTCAAAATAACTTGGTAGAAGTTTGATTGAATACATAGCTGAATTTCAGAGGAATTTTGATAATACTGAGCTTACCTATCCATGAAAACGAAGCATCTCTGTTTAGTTCTCTGATTTCTTTCAGCAGAATTAAAATTTTTTTTCATATAGACCATATATATGCACATATACTTAAATATATTTTTTTTCATTTGTCAGGGGCTTGTTAATGTAAATGGTGCCCTAGAGGTTTTGCACTGTTTTAGATTTCAAATTCTACTTGTTCAATTCTGGCAAGTTGGAGAGCAATTGGCTTTTATATATTAACCTCATCTGTTACCATCTTACTATAATCACTTATTAGTTCAATGAGAATTTTGATTTCAGATTTTTCTCCATAGACAATCATATCATGAATGGAAAAGGAGGGGTTTTTGTTTGTTTTTCTTCCTAATTTGCATCTCTTTTATTTAATTTTCTTATCTTATTCTGTTAGCTATGGCTCCTAATATGATATTCAAAAGTAGTCTTATCCTTGTTTATGTCCTTCATTTTAGACAGTGAGATTTTAGTTTCTCAGTGAAAACATTTTAAATGAAAGAAAATTAATTACTGAAGCTTCATTTGATACAGTAAGGGACAGTTTCCAATTCCATTAGAGAATATCTTAATTTTTTTTTACAAATCACCATGTATAATGAAATTATTAGTCTTCTCTATGGCATCTATTTCAGTCATAACTGAAATACAAGCCAGAAAACAATGTCATTTTGACTTCTTAAAAGAAACAAACATTTCTTTTCTATACCACTGTGAACAATTATAAAATGAGGAGAACAAAACTGATATGTCCCTTGGGGTATTAGAAAGCAGCCACTTACACTTTAACAAAAGGCATGTCAAACAGGAGCACAGCATTCATCAGACACAGAAGAACCTGTCAAATAGCAGCTACTTTGGGGGCCTTCCTGCTACAACTCTAAACATCAGTCATGGAATGATGAAAGTTTTCCTGTTTGGCACATACTACCACTTCAAAAAGATTTGTTTCTGATTATTCATAACTTTTTCTTTTATGTGTAGACAATGGCTGTAGGAAAGGTTTCATGGAAAGACCTGCTTGCTTTGGGAGAGTTCAATTTATTTATTTATTTATTTATTTATTTATTTATTTATTTATTTATTATTTATTTATTTATTTTTCCACTTTTTGTTTTTCCACTTATGTCCTAGTTTTATTTCTGCTGTTGTGATCAAATACCATGATCAAAACCAACTTGGGGAAGAGCAGGCTTACTTTAAGTCACAATTTCAGGTTAGAGTCCATCACTGTGGGGAAGTCGAGGCAGGACGTCAACAGCTAGTAATCACAGCCAAAGCAGAGAGAAATGAAGGCATGCATGCTGGCTGCTTGTGCTCTGCTGGACTCTCCATTCTTACAGAGCATGGGACCCTGCCTGCCTAGGGAATGGGGCTGCCCACAGTGGACTGTGCCTTCCCACATAAATTAAGACAGTCCCCGGGGGCTGGAGAGATGGTTCAGTGGTTAAGAGCCCTGACTGCTCTTGCAGATGACCCGGGTTCTAAAAGGGAAGAATAGAGGCATAGTGAGGAAATACTGGACCAAACAAGACCAAAAACCAGCAGGGCAAACACCAAGTCCAGTAGCTCCATGTGCGACTTCTGGGACTTTACTTCCCAGGAGTCCCAAGGGCTAAGATGGCTCAGCTCTTCCAGGATTGAGTGCAACATGAATCTCTTCCTTAGGCTGCTAAGACTCCCTGTATGCAGCTCTCCTTGGCAAATATCTCACAGCTCTGGCATCTCGAATGTCTTCTTGGGGTCTCCGCTGCCAACCAGGCTTCACATTCACAGCTTCACGCAATGGCCTATCAGGGCCTTCTTTATTCAGGGATGCCCCTGCTGCACTCTGCCTGGCCTCTGTGGCTCTCTGAAACCGTGGAGGAAGAACTGATGACCCCTCCACTCCTGCATCCTTCCTGCCTCTAAAGCCAGAACCACGATAGTGAAATTGCTGGGTTTGGCTGCAAGTTTGGGATGGACTCTGTCCTACTTTAACCACATTTGCAAATTTTCTCTGCCCTGGACTTGTTGGAGTAGAAAACACTTTCAGTATTTTCCTTTCAAAATTTGGATGCTTAGCTGGATGTGGTCTTGCTTACCAGTAAATCTTGAGGACTCTCCTTAATTACTTTAATCTTACTTTTTCCATGGTTTACTTGTAAATAGCTAGGCCTCTCCTTAATCACTTTAATCTCCTTACCAAAAGGAACCTTTTCCTTCACATGCCTTGGCCCCACCTTTAATCTTCCCAGTGCAGTTTTCAGATCCAAACTGTACATTCTGCATTTCTTTCTGCCCCATCTGCTCTTCTTCACTGTAGATCTGTACAATATTCACCATTAATAGCCACGCCACCTTTTCTATGCTAGGCTGTCTTGAAATATACTCCACCAAAGACATTAGTCCATTGCTTTTCAACTTAGCATCGGGCAAGCATTTGGGCTGTGGGCAAACTGCTGCCAGACTCTTTATCAAAATATCCCAGTTGCTGCCTAAGCCTTTATTTTCCTCTGGAACTACATTTTTTGCAGTAATGCTTTCTTCCAGGCTTCTACTAGAATGGCCCATTAAGCTCTGCTTACAGTAGTCAACAGCTTTTCTAGCCCAAAGTTCCAGAGTCTTCCACATTTCTCTAAACAGCCACATGGTCAGGTTCTTCACAGCCAACAGTCCACTCTCTGGTACCAAATAACTGTATTCGTCACTTTTCTGTTGTTGTGATAAAACACCATGATTAAGGGAACTTATCAAAGGAAGAGTTTATTTGAGCTTATGATTGATGGTTCCAGGGAATCAGAGTCCATTGTGGTGGGAGGCATGGTGGCTGGGGCTGGAGCAGCAAGCCAAGGTTCACATCTCGAAACGAGCACAGGAAGTCAAGAGAGTGGAGAGTTCCATTTAAAATGGGGCAAAGAATCAAATTTAAGGTGAAGTCATTTGAAGTGTTGGGCATGAACTACAACAGCAAAAAAGCTATCTTTTGGGTGGGTCCAGCTTAGCCACCTTTGTTACTCTGAGTTGTGATTCTGTGAAAAGATGACATAATCATGATAATATTTTCAGTTTTGTGATTAATTTGGGGTTGAGACAGGGTCTCACTATGCAGCACTGGCTGGCTTGGAATTTACTAAATAAACCAGGCTGACCTCAAGATTCCAGAGATCTGTCTGTCTCTACTTCTTGAATGCTGGGATTAAAGAAAGTACCAGCATACCTAGCTAGTGATTAATCTTATAAACCCTGGCAGTCCTTAATTTGGGCATGTGCGGCTTGCTGTAGTTCTTAGAGAACATTTCCGTTTTTTTATAAAGATTTGTGGGAATCTAAGCAGGTATGGAGATTTCTACAACTAAATCAGTTCCCACATATGTGGCCGTTCACCAGAAGATGAGACATGCTTCCCACAGCGCAATGTGTGGCTCCCTTGACACTTATCATCAAGTGAGAGTAAAGACAGAACTAGTAGGATTTACAACCAACATAATAAAAAAAAAATTAAAATAAAAGACCATTTAGATTTGGTTTCATTTAAATTTATTAAGTTTGAACTTAAAGGAACTAAAGATTTTATCACATAGGTTAAGTGCCATAGACTCCTTTAATTGAGTATCATCTGAAAGTGTTGTGAGTTTTCAGTCTAATGGGAGCAAAGGTGCATGAAAACATACAACTTCTGCTTTTAACTCAATCCCAACTGACCCACAGTTCTCTCTGTGGTGTCCTCCTCTGCTTTGTGTTTGTAACCTCCTGCTCTTTGCCTGCACTTTGCTCTAGTTCTATGTTAAGGATGGATGCTAAGGTATTAACCTCTAAAATCAAGTACTCTTCATTCTATCTAGCTACGGCAGAGTTGTTCTGACTCTTCTTCTGGGCACGTTTCTTTCTACATTATTAGGGTTTCTTTCTTTGTTTGGTCTTTTTGAGACAGGGTCTCCCTATAGCCCCAGCTGTCCTGGAACTCACTATGTAGTCCAGGCTGGCCTTGAACTCACAGAGATCTGCCTGCCCCTCCCTCCCAAGTGCCAGGATTAAAGGCATGTGCCACCACACCCAGCTTAGCATTAGTGCTTCTAACTCTAAAATCCAACAAAAATTGGCCGGGTAAATGTTTCTCTGACCACCATAGTGGTGGGCATTTATCAGCCATTTTCAGTCATGGATTTTGACATCATGGACCAACAAGTCTTTGAAACACAATTCCACTACTTCTCTGAGCCTATCTGTTTTTCCCCTCAAATCACCTAGTTTTGGTTTTTTTTTTTTTTTTGGTTTTATTAACAACACCATTTATACTATTTATTGGGTTCCTGTGGATAATGGCTCTTGCTTCTCAACATATTCTTTTCAGGTAATTTGATTATTTCTCACAGTGCGATTCATGAAATACAACAATTTCTTCCAGAATCTAAACATTCAATGTATCAAAGCAGAAGAAATATTATTGAATTGCTTTACACTTTGTATATGTGTGTATGTGCAGGTGCACATATATGTTGTGCTTGTGCACATGGACATCAGAAGTTAACTTTAGGTCAGTGTTTCTCAGGAGCTGTCAGCCTTGTTTGTACTGAGATGGGATCTCTTGCTGGACCTGAGGCTCACTCTTTGGCTAGGCTGGTTGGCCAGCAGGTTCTAGGGATCTGTTTATCTTTCTTTACCTTCCTAGCACCAGGATTACAGAGTGTCCCACTACTCTCAGCTCTTTGCCTGAGTAGTGAGGACTGAACTCAGGTACTCATGCTTGTTTGTATTGCAAGGACTTTATTGATCGATGGATTTGCCAAGACCCCCGGTTTTCCACCTTTAAACTAATGGTTTTATTGTGCAACTGTTTCCACAAGATTAGACTATTCCCTGTGAAGGGAGGGGGAGTGCTCAAGGCACTCGTGAGACTCACAAGACTCATGAAGGCCCTTTGGGAGGTTATATAAGCAGTCAACAATTGCTGAGGGAGAAGAGCCTTTACAGTGGTGTGGCTGCCTGCAAATCGCACAGAGGAAAGAAGAATATTTTCTGGTGTTGTCGGGGGTTGTGTCATTCCAGTGGGGGTCTGACTTATTTTTCTTGAAGAGTTTCCAAGACCATTCTGCTGAAAAATCTACAATGGATTTAAGTTTAAGAGAACCAGATGCCACTTTCCGAGCATAAATTTTACAGATTTGTAAGGGCAGTTGAAAAAAGAAAAATGTAGCAGTTTAAAATTCTGAAAACACTGAGGAGTAAAATTATGGTGTTTAGAAGATTGTTCCAGAATGAGGTAATTTAAAATAAGCTTATTGCTGATTTTGGTCATCTCGTTTTAAATCATTTAAATATAATGTTCAACTTTTCGAACTCTATGTGAAAATATTGTGTCCAACTGGAGATGCTTATGAATGAGAAATAGTAGATACATTGATGCATAGGAAAACTATCTCCTAGCACAAGGGATCCTCTGTCTGGCTTTGGGAAACGTAGATGCTGTGACATAGAGAACAGGCAGGGAGGAACTGAAACTTCCATTGCTTGGAACCCACAGATATCTTGTAGTCAGAAAAAAATGAGTTGATATTTTTTCAGTAACCAGGGTATGCTTGTAACTTTGCTCAGTATTTTCACAAGGAGGGGGAGGGGAGAAGAAAGCTGAAGGAGGAGGAGGAGAAGAAGAGAAAAAGGAAAGAGAGACAAGGCCCCCTGCTTTTCTACTGGAGGAGCTCAGGAGTTCATACTTTGCTGCTGCAAAAATAGTGGGTGCAACCCCTTGAGAAAGGCCAGTGCATTAAAAACTTAAAATGGAGCAAAATAATGTCACCTCTATAGAGTAAAATCCAGCCTTTCCCTCAAAGACCAACCTTTTCTGACGTAATGTGACCCACATCGTTAAATACATGCTCATGCACAAACAAAACATGGAATCTTTTTCTTTATCCTTTATGAAACCTTCTTGCATTAAAGTTAAAAGTCCTTACTCAGAAAAGGATGAAAAAAGGAAAAAAAAAAAAAAAGAACTTCATTAGACCTATTGTTCTTACTCTGACAGTCTAAGACCAAAGGTCCCTGCTTTTTTTTTTTAAAGTATAATTGTGTTTATTCATTTTATAAAATGAAGGATCTCATAATGAAATCTTCATACATGAATATCATGTTGTTTGCTCCTTCTCAGCCCTTCTCATCTTTCCTTTTTTTAAATTTTTTTTATTTTTTATTGATGCTTTGTGTATTTCATACATCTTTTTCCAATTCAGTTCAGGCGTATATCCCCTCCCTTCACCCTGCCCCACCCCTACCCATCCCAGATCATGCATTCTGCCGTAACTTTGCTTTTTTTTTTTAATTTTTTTTAAAATTTATTTATTTCTGTATGTGTATCAATGTACTGTCTGCATGCAGGTCTGTGCACCCGTGTCGTGCAATGCCGCGGAGGTCAGAAGAGGGTGACGGATTCCCCTGGAGCTGGAGTTCTCCTGGAATTGGAGTTTCAGACGGTTCT
>VZQC01011693.1:428030-473243 GCA_009823505.1 Rhizomys pruinosus
CTTTTCTTTTCTTTCCCTTTCTTTCTTTCTTTCTTTCTTTCTTTCTTTCTTTCTTTCTTTCTTTCTTTCTTTCTTTCTTTCTTTCTTTCTTTCTTTCTTTCTTTCTTTCTTTCTTTCCTTCTTTTTGTCTTTTTTGAGATAAGGTCTCTCTGTACCCCAGCTGACCTGGAACTTGCTCTGTAGACCAAGTTGGCTTTGAACTCACAGAGATCTGCTGCCTCTCCCTCCAGAGTGCTGGGATTAAAAGCCTGCCCCACCAGGCCCAGTCAGCGACCTTTCTTATGCAACCTAGGTCCACTGCACAGTGATGATGCTGTCTAAAGTGGGCTGTGCCCTCCCATACCAATCAGCAATTTAAGAAAATGTGTCTTAGACATGTCCACAGGCAATTCTGATGGAGGAAATTCCTTCTTTGAGGTTCCTTCCTCCCAGGAGGCTCTAATTTGCATTGACAACAACTAACCAGTACAGTTCCCAACATCTTCATGCTACCAAAGACATAACCCGTGTTGTGCAGCAAGAGAAACGGTACCGAGGTTTCCTCTTCATTATAGGCAGTGTTGTAAATTCATAGTTCTCTCTGTTCAGAACCCTGTGAAAGGGTGTGGAGTCTGGTGGGGAAAGAGAAAGACACCGGACACAGAGAAGTGACTGTGAGTCTCTATACTCTCAGAAACCTGCTGCTATCACACGACAAATGACAGCTCAGCTAGTGATGGGACCTTTTGAATGACACATATGCTTCCTCTTGTGATGGAAAAATTCATCTGGGAAAGAACACAATATCATTGTCACTTCCTAACTACTTAGTAGACCACAGATAAGCAACTGGACTCAGGAAAATTAATATATAATTAAGTACATGAAGTTATTTTAAAAATAAAATGCTGGACGTGGTGGCGCACGCCTTTAATCCTAGCACTTGGGAGGCAGAGTTCAAGGCCAGCCTGGTCTACAGAGTGAGTTCCAGGACAGCTGGGGCTACAGGGAGACCCTGTCTCAAAAAGACAAAAAAAAAATATAAATATTATATTTATATAATTGTATCTGTGAATCACATAGTTTTAGAAGAGTAAAGGAAGATAAAAGTAGAATCTGAGAAAGGACTCTTTTCTCTTTAGAGTTTTAATAAGCCACCAAATGTTAATAAAATGAGGCGATCAAAAAGTATGCTTTTCTAAAAGCATCAGTTAAAGTATTGAGCCAATGAAAATTCTGAAGAGATTTCTCTGAAGTTTATGGTTTTAGAAAAAGGTTGTTTTCATCAGCTCAGCATCTGTAATGAGAAACTTTTTATTCCTCAGAGAATCTTAATATCTGACTCAAAGTTGGGACATAGTGAAAGAGCCATGGCACTTTGTTTTGGTCATAAAGAGGTGTCAGAAAGTTCCATCCAGCTATGGAATAGATGCTTCTCTATGTGGAAATACCAAAAGATGTGAAACAAACCCATAGGTTTAAAGTGGGACCTTTTGTTGCAAACTATGACGAGATTAATACTGAAGACACTGGCAAGAAAATGCCCAGGGTCTAGCTCATTTCCCGGAGGTAGCAGAGGGGAAACTTCTAGGGAGGTTGGGTTTCCTTTTTGTGTAATTACGCACTCCATTGAATTTAATTATCTTGCAGTTAAATTTCTAGAAGACAAATGTCTCCTCATTATATACCTGCATTTTCTTTGTGGTGTAATCACATCTTTCTAGACTTTTTTTTTTTTTTCTGAGAGAAATTGTGTTTTAGGTAGTGTTCAAATGAGAGCTCTTTTTGCCAAACGTTTTCATTGCCTACGAGCTCCTTTTACACGAAAAGTTCAACACTTCTTGTTTGCACGTCCCGGCCGCTCTTCTCCTCTCGGCTGGCTTTCTGTGGCTACTGTTGAGCTTCTCCTGGTCTGATTATTAGGTCGTTTAAAGGGTCAGCTCCTGCCTGAGCCACCCCACTGGGCTGGCAGCGTACCGGAAAGGACATGAAGTTTGGAAAGATTAAACTTCGGGGCCAGAGATTTCAATATAACCTGAGACATTCTGGAACTTTTCTCCGTGAAAGTTTGACAACTTCATCTGTCTAAACTGGGTCCCATTTAGATGGTTGTCTAGTGTGGTCATGGGAAGAATGCTGCAGGGGGCCCTGGTTTCTTTCTAGGTGCAGCTCTGGCGCCAATTTGCTATGTGACACGAACATCCACTTGGCATTTAGCAGCGTGTGGAGCGCCTCTCATGTGGCAGATGGATGGTGCGCTGCTGGTTTTCTTCTTCAAGTTTGGGAGGAACTTCGGCATAGCTAAAAACAGGTCTCCAGGATCAGAGAGCTGGCGTTGAGTCTCAGCTTCGTGATTAATGAATGTATGCTTGCACAGTTGCTTGGCCTTTTCAGGCCTCAGTTGCCTTATTTGTAAAATGTATGTTTCCCAAATTTGATTGACATCTAAAAGAATTAATGAAGGGAATGTGCCTTGCTGCACCTGGCTAGCTGTTATGCCCGCCCCTTTCTGTGGTACGTCAGCAATCTCCGAGGAGAGTGGAGGAGAGGGGGCGCAGCTGACACTCATGGGAGGACCTGGCATGAGTCCTCAGTTGATCACTTAGTACTTGTCCTAGGTGAATAGTTTACCTTTTTCTACCTGGGTTAGAATCATTGCCCTCCTGGGAGGGCAAGGAAGTCTTGCTTTGGTGAATTTAAAATACGGGAATGTGAAACACTTCCTTCAGTCTGTCTCCTCTCACTTTCATCTCCCAGTTCTAGAAAGAATGTTTTGGAATACAACTTTGCTCTGTTAACATTTGTCAAAGACTCAGTTTTTCTCAGTAAATGCAACTTTTTAAGCTTGTCATTCTAAGCTGTGATCTCCAGTCTTTCCCTGGGTAAGATCACTATCTCAGTTCCGCGTTTTCTCCCTCCAATAGATTTACAGTCACAGAAGGCAAGCAAGCACTTCTGAGCTTACACTCCAGTCTGCTTTGGCTCTTTTGTTTATGGCTTGTCCTGAGTCAAGAATTCTCTGCATCTTTTCATGAATATTCAGTGGGGGAGAGAACTCATCACTCTCCACTCACCTCTGATATAACAAATTATTGGTATCTTCATTCCAGAATCAACGAATGGTATTCTTTTAAGAACTACAGAGTTTTATTCGTCTTTGCATCCCAAGATGCTGATACAGTGCTGGCATATCTTTGCCATTTAATAAATAAATTTAATTAAAAATTTTTTTCTGCTGCTGGGATTGAGCCCTGTGCTTTTTCAGCAAGCTCCACTCCCAGCCCCATGATAAACTATTTTTTAGTTTATGGGAAAACACGAAAGTTATTAAATTCATTTGTGCATATGTGAGTGTTCATATCTGTGAACATGTCTGTGTGTGCTGGAGTGTATGAGTGCTCACACAAGTATGTGTGTGAGTGTGGAGGCGAGAGAAAAATGTTGTTTTCCTCCAGTGCTCTTCACCTGGTTTTTAAATTTTTTTTATTAATTTTATTTATTTCTGTATGTGTATGAATGTTCTGTCTACATGCAAGTTTGTGTACCCGTGTAGTGCAATGCCGCGGAGGTCGGAAGAGGGTGTCGGATTCCCCTGGAACTGGAGTTCTCCTGGAATTGGAGTTTCAGACGGCTCTCGGCCGCCATGTGGGTGCTGGGGATCGAACCCGGGTCCTCTGCGAGAGCGTTGGCGCTCCTAACCACTAGGCCATCTCTCTAGCCCCTTCACCTGGTTTTTAAAGACGGGGTGTCTCCGCAGGTTTGGAGCTTACTAATGGGCACGACTAGCTGGCCCTGGAGCTCCAGGACTCTTCTGTCTCTATGGCTCCCACCCTGTGTTTGCAGACGTGTGCCCTCATGCCTGGCTGTTTACTTTTTATGTGAGTGATGGGCATCTGAACTCTGGTCATCAAGCTCAAGCCTCTACACCAAACAGTTGACTGACAGAGCCATCTCCCTAGGCCCTTCAAATTTATTTTTATAAGCTAACGGACTAACGTGTAGACATTTCAGTTTAATTAAAAGACAAGACGGGCTGGAGAGATGGCCCAGCGGTTAAGAGCGCCGACCGCTGTTACAGAGGACCCAGGTTCGATCCCCAGCACCCACATGGCCGCCAAGAACCGTCTGAAACTCCAATTCCAGGAGAACTCCAGTTCCAGGGGAATCCGACACCTTCTTCTGACCTCCGCGGCATTGCACGACACGGGTGCACAGACTTGCATGCAGACAGTACATTCATACACATACAGAAATAAATAAAATTAATTAAAAAAATTAAAAAAAAAAAGACAAGAAAAGGGGCTGAACAAATGGCTCAGCAATTAAGAAAACTAGCTGCTCTTGCAGAGAACCCAGGTTCTGATCCCAGCACCACAATGGCGGCTTAGAACCGTTTCTGTAGACTCCATTCCAGGAAGAACTCCAGTACCCAAAAGGGGGGAATCCGACACCGTTTCTGTCCTCCGCAGCATTGCACAACTTGGGTGCACAAAACCTACATGCAGACAGCACATTCAACACATGAAGAAAATAATAAATATAAATAAAATAAAAGACAAGACAAGACAAGAAGAAAAAGAAAAGGCCACAAGTTCTGAAAAGACATTGCTCCAAAGGCTTGGCATTGGATGAGTGTGCACAAGGGCAAGAAAAGGGAGCCTCTAAAATGAAAAGGAAAATCAACTGGTTTTATGAGTTTAAGCTTTCTTCCACAGTTTGGGGTCTTTCTTTTTTTTTTTTTGTCTTTTTGAGACAAGGGTCGTCCCTGTAGCCCCAGCTGGCCTTGGTTCCTGCCCTCCCAAGTGCTAGGACTAAAAAGAAAAGAAAAAAAAAAAAAAAACTTTTTATTTTATTTATTTATTTATTTATTTATTATTTAATTTATTTAATTGTCTAAAACCAACAAAGTGAAGAGCCTTTTCTGTCTCCTAGTGCCTATCAATAGTATGGAGGTAAAAAAATATATAGTATGGAGGTGTTCCCGAGGAAAAATCATTAACTAATTAAAAATGAATTAAGCATGCCTGGGAAGTCAATTTAAGGGTTGTTCCTGGTTTGAATCTTAATGGAAAAACCATAACTGCTCTTTATAATGATTTGAAAACCAACTTCTTTTGAATTTGGAATTTCAATGTGAATGATCCAAAATAATGACCAACTCTCGACTAATAAATGATTGGTGGGAGGGGAGGAGAATGGGTAGATAGGGTGAAAAGGAGGGAAGTTTTAGCGCTTGGAAACTGCTCCAACAAGGTGAGCAAGAGCTGTCAGGCCGGACTGATTCTTCTTCACGTCTTGTTCTGGGATGATTACTTCTTAGCTGTCTGTCACAACCCAGCAGCTCAAAATGTTTTTGCCTTTGTCTCCTCTGCTCTTCCTAGCCACTGGCCTGTGACCCCGTACGGTGACTCAGCTCCCCAGGATGCTTTTGCTCTGTATTTTCTTTTGGAAAAAGCATGCAGTTTTTCAGCAGCTTTCCAAAGAAGCAAGCTGCTAGACAAATCCACCCTAGGGTGCTGTTCTCTCAGGAGGGTTCTCTCATCTGAAAGGGGTCAGCAAGTGAAGCGAAGTGCATTTCTAAGGGATAGAATTTCAAGGCCTACGAGAGGAGAGAATGAAGTGTGGAATTTCATGCCTCTTGAAAATAATGCCAGCCTGGCAGTGTTCTTTTAGTACTTTCAGTTACCTCTCAACGAAGGATTGTTGCCTCTGGGTTTCTTGTCACTCAGGAATTGGAAAGGATGGGAGGAAATGTTGCACTGGGATCTGCTGGGACAGGAGCAAGTAGCCAATGGTCCCATCCATGTAAGAGTAGGAAATGGCCTTGTGTCAGTGCACACTGTGAGGTGCTTTAGGTGCTTAACCTACTCAGAGTATTCACCTAGCATTTTTTAAAATAGTTGTAGTATTTCCTGAAGCCCAATATGAGCATTGCTAATTTATTCCTGAGAAATGCACACATACTAGAAATACATGCTGAGTGTTGGTTTCTGTTCCTTGATCTGGTATAGAGGACATAGGTATAAGAAAGTTCACTAAACCACTAGTTTTGTCTTTAACTATAGTAAACGGGGGCAATTTAAATTCAAGATGCATTGGGAAGGATGCAGAATAACTACAAAAAGATCTCTAGATGTGAACTGGAATAAAATCACAGATGTAGAGTTGGAAGCAAACTTAAAGTCCATCCTTCCTCTGTCTTCTGAGGTTGCTCTTGTTTCAAAAGCCACGGGCCTAAGATAGAGGCAGTGAACCATAACTGCTCTTTATAATGATTTGAAAACCAACTTCTTTTGAATTTGGAATTTCAATGTGAATGATCCAAAATAATGACCAACTCTCGACTAATAAATGATTGGTGGGAGGGGAGGAGAATGGGTAGATAGGGTGAAAAGGAGGGAAGTTTTAGCGCTTGGAAACTGCTCCAACAAGGTGAGCAAGAGCTGTCAGGCCGGACTGATTCTTCTTCACGTCTTGTTCTGGGATGATTACTTCTTAGCTGTCTGTTTACTTCTTAGCTGATGATTACTTCTTAGCTTCCCAGGACCCAGATAACTTCCATTATCCCCCATTCTTAGAACATGCTGTTTGCATGGTCCTAGATGAATCACTTTCCATAAAGGTGGAAAACTGGCAGCTAGGAACAAGCGTTACTGAAATTGAATGAATTGTTTCTTTTCTCCACAGAATTTATTTATGATACAGGAGAATTTTCACCTAAAAGTTCAGATTTCTAATTTCTGTTTTGAAAGTAAGAAAGAGGAGACAATCAGTTGATACTGGACCCAAGTTTTTCACCAGGGTATTTGATCAGAGCTGAGCTGTGCCATCCTCTAGAGCTGAAGGAACGTGTGCTGTCCTGGTGGCCACTGCCTTACTCCACTTATCTGTCATTTCTAGCCCAGCATTCTTTGGGTTTTTCATTTGTCCAAAGGCACTATGTGTATGATCTGAGTTAGACCCTCACACACCAGTCTTAGTATCTGTAAAATAGACAGTGGGAAATGTTAAAAAGAAGTTTCCAAATACAGTTGGTTATAAAATAATTTAGCTTATCCAAGAAACACAGGTTTTTAAATTTTATTCACATAGACTCTGAATTGCTAGATACGGAATGAGCCTCCTCTCTCTCTCTCTCTCTCTCTCTCTCTCTCTCTCTCTCTCTCTCTCTTCCTCTTTCTCTCAGCTAGGATTAGATTAGAATCCCATTTATATCATCTTTAAAATTCGAATTTTAAAGTTCTATCAATTCAAGGAAGCATAGATTTCTAGTTTGATAATTCTTTTCAGGTCAGTGACTCTCAATGCATTTTAAGCCTGTGGTGTAATAATTAAATCCAATTAGCCGCTGAGTTAAATTATTTTCAAGCTGATTTAGACTGTTTACCATAACATTCCCCAGTCTGTGATCTGAATAGGAACAAAGGGACAGGGAAGTGAATGACACATCCATCACTTCTACATTAAAGTGTCTCACTCTGCACAGGAGGTAAATATTCCCCCAGCCCAGCCTCACTCTCCTGAAGATATATGATTTTTAAAAATTAGGGAAGAGAGGAAATTCTTATCAATGTACCACTTGAGTGTAAATAACAGAAAGGGATACTGCGGATATTCAGGATTAAGGGCCCTCTGATACCAGGGTCATTTCTCATGGGCCTTTGAAACTCATGTTAAGCACAGTTTCTTAGAAACATGAAACAGCAAATACAGGAAGGATTTAAATGTGATGCAGTGGGCTCTTTAAACTTTTGGCACAAGTCTTTTTGTTCTTTCGACTCACCCTTTGAGGTATCCCCATGCGAGAGAAGGCAGGCTTCTGGCTTGGACTGCCTAATATCAGAAAACTCTGCTGACTGATGCTTGTGGACAAGAGGCTTGGGGAGTTGAGTGGTTTCTATGGAGATGGGAATTAGGGAGGAAGTGCTTTCCTTTTGATTATTCTCCATCCTAATAGGGACAATTGCAACCATTTATCTTTTTCTGAAAGAATAAGGACATCTTTGGGAACAATAGCAAGAACTTGATTGAAATTGTTCTCTGTAACATATCCTGAAGCAGGGGCGTCCTGCTTTTTGCAATGTAAATCATAAGCTCTTTGATGGGGCATTTGCCAGAATGCTCTTTGATTTTTGCCAGAGAACCAAATCAGGAAACCCATATGAGTCTGAGTTATATTTGACAATATTGACATATAATAATTTTATAGAGTTCATATTTAATCTGTGGACAGTGCATGGTATGAGAAAAGAGAGGTTTATAGCCTTCATTCCCATTAAAGCAAATGTGTGAATAAAATAACGCTTAAAAAACCCAAATCTAGGGCTGGAGAGATGGCCTAGCGGTTAAGAGCGCTGACGGCTCTTACANGCCATGTGGGTGCTGGGGATCGAACCCAGGTCCTCTGTAAGAGCGGTTGGCGCTCTTAACCGCTAGGCCATCTCTCCAGCCCCATGCAAAACATCTTAATCATCTTTATGCCCCCTTCCCCACTAGCACCATCCCGTAGTCGCCCCCCCCCCCAGCATTCTGTCTTTAAGGCCTATCAGGTCAAGTTAGTGTATCGGACAACACCCTTCAGTGCAAGTTCATCTACTGGGATCTAGTCAGCCTGTCTAGAGTCACTCCCTTAAAGAAGATCAGCTCTTCCTCACCCAGCAGTAATCAGCTGCCAATAGTTCTGCTAAGATTGGGCCCTGATGCCCATTTCTACAGTTCTATGGTGGTTTTTATCTGTTTTGAGTTTGCATGGGTCTTGTGCATGCTGACACCATTGCTGTAGGTTCATATGAGCAGGGTCCCAGGAGCCTGAAAGACTCTGTTTTCACATGGTCACGCACCTCCTTCCCCTCTTTAGCAATGGTCCCTGAACCCTGGGTGGGTGAAGTTTAATATAGGAGTCCTGCCTAAGACCGAAACTCTGTAGACTCTTATTCTCTCTGCTTTGGCCATCTGTGGCCTTTTGTGGTCATTGCCTTCTGTTGCATGAGGAAGCTTCATTGATGAGTGTTGAGAGATACATCAGTATTCTCTCCATGCCTTGTTCCACTATGTTCTGTGAACCTTAGGTATAGTGGTTCCATTGTATGGTATAATAAAAGACCCCAGATAGTCAAAGCAATCCTGAGCACAAAGAGCAATGGTGAGGACATTACCATACCAGATCTCAAACTGTATTACAGAGCTATAGTAATAAAAACAGCATGGTATTGTCACAAAACAGACATATAAGTCAATGGAACATAATTGAGGACCCAAACATGAGTGCACACAATTTCAGCCACCTGATATTTGACTAAGTTGCCAGTTTGTAACTGGAGTAAAGATAGCATCTTTAACCAGTTGTACTGGCAAACTGGATCTCCACCTGTAGAAGAATGAAACTAGACCCTTATCTTGCATATCTACTTTATTTTTATGTTATGTATATGAGTGTTTTGCCTGCATTTAGGTGCACCTGTGTCATGCAGTGCAGGAGGAGGCCAGAAGAGGTTGTTGGATTCCTTGCTACTGGAGTTATGGATGGTTGTAGGCCAACATGTACATCCTGGGAACCAAACCCGAGTCCTCCGAAAGAGCAGTCAGCGTTCTTAACTGCTGAGCCATCTCTCCAGCACCTATTAGAATATTAATAAAGACTAAATAAACAAACCATTTCTATCCTGTTGTGGCCTGCACCATTAATTCTAACACTCAGGAGACAGAGGCAGATGGATCTGAATTCTAGGCCAGACAAGCTACACAGTGGGACTCTGTCTCAGAAAAACAAAATATACAGAAACGAAAGAAAAAAGAAAACTAAAAAAACAGAGCCCCCCCAACCAAACCAAGCCAAATCAAAACAATAACAAAGCCCATACCATTGTCAAAATAGAGAATGTGGAAGAAAGGAAAAAAAAAGCCACGCTCTAGCAGGCTTTATGCCTGTGTGGCCCCACATTTTACTTGGCACTGGCTGTACAAATTATGTAGCCAGCCCTGCCAATGTAGTCAGATTTGAGAGCCCCTGGCCTGTCCAGCACTGTTAGGTAGGATTGGCCTGAACACCGGAAATTGCACAAATTTTCAAAAAATTCTACCTGCAAAGTTAGTTTTGTTAACATTAGTCAAAGTGAAAGGACTCAGCAGTAACTCTAAGTCAACACTGGGACTCTGAGCTACTGCTTTTCACTATACTATTTTTTTTCCTCATTGAAATCATCAAGTGTTCATCAGCATGTGGAGCCTTTTTGCAAGTTTCGTTCCAGTGAAAATTTGTCTTTTTTAAGTTACTGTACCAAACTTCTAATTAGAGCAGCATTATTTGAGAAGGAAAAGAAAGAGGCTGAAGAGAAGTTAAACAGAAAGATGGGGAAGGAAAGGAAAAAACTCAGTATTAAAATTTTTTTCAAGTATTATGTAGCCATGTAATGAATGAATTCCAACAGCCAGTTAATAAAGAAGAAATAAGAATAAAGAGAAAGACCTAGGAAAGAAAGGAAGGACAACGAAAGAAAGAATGAAAGAACAAAAGAGAAAGAAGAGAAAAGAAAAAAAGACCATAAAGATGTTGTCAAGGATGAAAGAAAAGTAAGTTATTAATATTAGCCGGTTGTGGTGGCACACGCCCTTAATCTAGACTTGGGAGCAGAGGCAGGTGGATCTTGGAGTTCAAACCAAAATGGTCTACAGAGTGAGTTTCGGGACAGCCAGAGCTACAAAGGGAACCCTGTCTCAGAAAAAAAGACAAAAAAAAGTTTCAATACTATGGAATTTATTTTACCCTTATGAACTATTAGTAAATAAAATATCCACACAACACTATGTGTATACACATAGGCTAAGAAAAAATCTGAACAAATATCAACTAAAAAGACAGCTGTAGTTAACTCTGGGAAGTGAAATTTACATAACTTTTACTTTGCATATTTCCATTTAATTTAAACTGTATGAGCAGGAAACAAACAGAAAAAAAAAATAGTAAGACAGAAGAAAAGTGTTTAGAGTTGGTTTTTTAGCGTTTATTTTTATTCACACATTTGCTTTAATGGGAATGAAGGCTATAAACCTCTCTTTTCTCATACCATGCACTGTCCACAGATTAAATATGAACTCTATAAAATTATTATATGTCAATATTGTCAAATATAACTCAAACTCATATGGGTTTCCTGATTTGGTTCTCTGGCAAAAATCAAAGAGCATTCTGGCAAATGCCCCATCAAAGAGCTTATGATTTACATTGCAAAAAGCAGGACGCCCCTGCTTCAGGATATGTTACAGAGAACAATTTCATAAAGTTTCTTGCTAGTGGTTCCCAAAGGATCCTTGATTCTTTTCAGAAAAGATAGATGGTTGCATGGTCCCTATAGGTGGAAGGAAAATATAATCAAAAGGAAAGCACTTCCTCCCTAATTCCCATCTCCATAGAAACCACTCAACTCCCCAAACCTCTTGTCCACAAGCATCAGTCAGGAGAGTTTTCTGATATTAGGCAGTCCAAGCCAGAAGCCTGCCTTCTCTCGCATGGGGATACCTCAAAGGGTGAGTCGAAAGAACAAAAAGACTTGTGCCAAAAGTTTAAAGAGCCCACTGCATCACATTTAAATCCTTCCTGTATTTGCTGTTTCATGTTTCTAAGAAACTGTGCTTAACATGAGTTTCAAAGGCCCATGAGAAATGACCCTGGTATCAGAGGGCCCTTAATCCTGAATATCCGCAGTATCCCTTTCTGTTATTTACACTCAAGTGGTACATTGATAAGAATTTCCTCTCTTCCCTAATTTTTAAAAATCACATATCTTCAGGAGAGTGAGGCTGGGCTGGGGGAATATTTACCTCCTGTGCAGAGTGAGACACTTTAATGTAGAAGTGATGGATGTGTCATTCACTTCCCTGTCCCTTTGTTCCTATTCAGATCACAGACTGGGGAATGTTATGGTAAACAGTCTAAATCAGCTTGAAAATAATTTAACTCAGCGGCTAATTGGATTTAATTATTACACCACAGGCTTAAAATGCATTGAGAGTCACTGACCTGAAAAGAATTATCAAACTAGAAATCTATGCTTCCTTGAATTGATAGAACTTTAAAATTCGAATTTTAAAGATGATATAAATGGGATTCTAATCTAATCCTAGCTGAGAGAAGAGGAAGAGAGAGAGAGAGAGAGAGAGAGAGAGAGAGAGAGAGAGAGAGAGAGGAGCGTCCAGTCCGTATCTAGCAATTCAGAGTCTATGTGAATAAAATTTAAAAACCTGTGTTTCTTGGATAAGCTAAATTATTTTATAACCAACTGTATTTGGAAACTTCTTTTTAACATTTCCCACTGTCTATTTTACAGATACTAAGACTGGTGTGTGAGGGTCTAACTCAGATCATACACATAGTGCCTTTGGACAAATGAAAAACCCAAAGAATGCTGGGCTAGAAATGACAGATAAGTGGAGTAAGGCAGTGGCCACCAGGACAGCACACGTTCCTTCAGCTCTAGAGGATGGCACAGCTCAGCTCTGATCAAATACCCTGGTGAAAAACTTGGGTCCAGTATCAACTGATTGTCTCCTCTTTCTTACTTTCAAAACAGAAATGAAGAAATCTAACTGTTAGGTGAAAATTGTTTCCTCCTTTAGCATAAATAAATTCCTGTGGATAAAAAAACAATTCATTCATTCAGTAACCTTGTTCCTAGCTGCCAGTTTTCCACCTTTATGGAAAGTGATTCATCTAGGACCATGCAAACAGCATGTTCTAAGAATGGGGGATAATGGAGGTTATCTGGGTCCTGGGAAGCTAAGAAGTAATCATCAGCTAAGAAGTAAACAGACAGCTAAGAAGTAATCATCCCAGAACAAGACGTGAAGAAGAATCAGTCCGGCCTGACAGCTCTTGCTCACCTTGTTGGAGCAGTTTCCAAGCGCTAAAACTTCCCTCCTTTTCACCCTATCTACCCATTCTCCTCCCCTCCCACCAATCATTTATTAGTCGAGAGTTGGTCATTATTTTGGATCATTCACATTGAAATTCCAAATTCAAAAGAAGTTGGTTTTCAAATCATTATAAAGAGCAGTTATGGTTCACTGCCTCTATCTTAGCCCGTGGCTTTTTGAAACAAGAAGCAACCTCAGAGACAGAGGAAGGATGGACTTTAAGTTTGCTTCCAACTCTACATCTGTGATTTTATTCCAGTTCACATCTAGAGATCTTTTTGTAGTTATTCTGCATCCTTCCCAATGCATCTTGAATTTAAATTGCCCCCGTTTACTATAGTTAAAGACAAAACTAGTGGTTTAGTGAACTTTCTTATACCTATGTCCTCTATACCAGATCAAGGAACAGAAACCAACACTCAGCATGTATTTCTAGTATGTGTGCATTTCTCAGGAATAAATTAGCAATGCTCATATTGGGCTTAGGAAAACTAACAAATATTTTAAAAAAAATGCTAGGTGAATACGCTGAGTAGGTTAAGCACCTAAAGCACCTCACAGTGTGCACTGACACAAGGCCATTTCCTACTCTTACATGGATGGGACCATTGGCTACTTGCTCCTGTCCCAGCAGATCCCAGTGCAACATTTCCTCCCATCCTTTCCAATTCCTGAGTGACAAGAAACCCAGAGGCAACAATCCTTCGTTGAGAGGTAACTGAAAGTACTNCTGATGTTATCTTATATGTTTTATCTTCGATGGCCACAGCTCTTAAACCCCCTGTATACAAATCCTCGTTTCACCAGCGCACTAGATGACTAAAGATACTCATCCGATAACACACGTTTCGACACTGGGCCAACGAATGGTTTTCAATCAACGGCTTGTGTATCTTTGTGTGCTTGTTAGTTTTCGCACTGGTGTATCCTGCCATCTCGGCAGCTTAACCCTCTTAATCAGTCTGTATAACTTACCAATCACATCTATTCCGTACCGGGATGCGTAATACTGCTTAATATCATAATTTTTTATCTCAGAAACCTCGTGATTCCCGTCTCATAACCGGAGCATGAATCTAACCTTACAACTTAATCCCGATCTCATAGCCCAATCCCTGAACCCAACGGCTCATACGATAGTGAATCCCACACCTTCTTATTGTCGAGATTCCCGTTCTGGGTCGCATTACCTATGAGGGCACTCCTTTATAGCCTATCGTTATCGTACACTACCTCATGTTATCTTACCGCACCATTAGACCGAGCCTATACAGCTTGCCTACCCTAAAAAGTCTGCACCTGTCTTTCCTGCATTGAATACCTGACTAGTAACGTAAGCATTTCTTCTATCTCCTGTTGTGCAGCTCGCCATAGAGGCCACCCTATATATCGCCGCGACTTTCAATGCACCAAAGGTAAACTAAACCAGACCCTCCGCTACCGTCTGTACCCACATCATATCACTAACGCGTACCGCTTCCAAGGCTCAAATTTGCTGGGTTAGAGTATAACTCCAGCATGTGTTTCGTGGTGGCTACACTAAGGCGTTCAGAAGGCTCATAAGAGAGTTTCTATCTTCCTTCCTTACTCCGAGTATATATTCATTTTATATGGAGGACTGCTGATATGATCTGTACACCGAGCACAAATGCGTTTTCTAGAGTCCAGGGATTGAACTCAGGTGGTCGGGCTTGGCTGCAGTATAACTTTACCACATCTCTGCTGAGCCATCTTACCCACTCAAGTATCTGTCTCTTGAAAGAGGCTCTGAAAATACACTCAGGGTCAGGCAATCTATTGTTATAGTATTGTACGGACACTATGAGTCTGATTAATGGGAACCTTTGGCAACTCTCAACTTTTTGAAAGTCTTCAATCGCAATATCAGTATTATCTATCTGGCAAACTCCCAGTATCTAGGAATAAATCCCAACTTTTCGCTCGCCATCTTTTATTCCACAAAAACCAACACTTCTCACTACCTTCAATTTAAGTCCAGATCATCTGTCCTAGGGACAGGCTCAGGTATACTAAGGGGAGTTCTTCCTACCAGCCTCAGCTCCAGCTCTAAGAATGGACCTTGGTGGACACCCCAGTCCTTCCTGATATGGCCTTTCTATCGCTGGGTGAATTCCTCCTCTTACTGAATACCTCCTGGGAATACCAAGGCTTGCCAC
This sequence comes from Rhizomys pruinosus, assembly GCA_009823505.1. Lineage (NCBI taxonomy): Eukaryota > Metazoa > Chordata > Mammalia > Rodentia > Spalacidae > Rhizomys > Rhizomys pruinosus. The sequence goes on from VZQC01011693.1 coordinate 443,096, forward strand.
AAATTCCCACTTAACTTCACCTTAGCAACAAGCTTTTCTGGCTGTTTTACGATAATATTGCGCCTGCCAGCATTATGAGCTTCGATACTTACAGCCTGAATCTTCAGTCAGTGTGACCAGACTTATCAGTGTCCAGCTATTACTAGTACAACACAGTTGCGAGCACTTCCAAGTATCTCGAGCACAGGCGGAAAATTCACAACAGGAAAAAAGAAGCTTACTCAAAAGACATATTACTATAGTTGGCAGTAAGATTCCTTGAATGGTCATAAATAAGAGGACAGAGTGCTAGACATTAATGTTATTTATCTGCCCCACGAATCGCCTCACGTATGCTTGGAACATCCTAAGCACTTGGGTGGGAGCAGAAACGGAAAGACTCTGTGGGATGGATCAGCTTGGGTCCCCTCCCTCCCTCTCTCCTACTCCATTATACAACACCCAGGGGTCTTTCCTCCTGTAGGAAGATTGATGCGAATAAGGCCGCCCCTTGACGTGGCGGCGTGGGGCGGGGGCTTCTACATAACCGTTCCAGGCCAGCTCAAATGGCTACAGCAAGACCATGTCTCAATAATAATAATAGTTAAAGTTAGAAGTAATTAAAATAACAATGAAATAATACCAAAAAAAAAAAAAAAAGAGCCAGACCCCATGTATCCATCTTCAGTCCAAGTTTTAAGAGATTAAAAGCAGAAACTCTGTGAGTCAAGGGCCATCCTAGTCTACAAAGAGATTCCAGGCCACTGGAGGCTACAGGAAACTCTGTCTCAAAATCAATAAATAAATAAATAATAATAAATAATTAAATAATAAATAATAAATAAAAAATAAATAATAAAATGCTACTATATGAGGTGGTTACTCAGGTAAAGGTGCTCATGCTTGCTTGATTAGCAACCCAAGTTTAAGCTGCAGAACCCTCATAATGGTAGAAGAAGAGAATCAATCTACAAAGTTGTTACCTACATCCACACATGCACACACAAATCATGCACAAATAAACAAAATCATATTACTTAATTAAAAAGGAAAGAAACACTACAACTTTGCAATCTTTGTGATTCAGTAGCTCAGTAATATCTATGGAGTAGAGTACAGGCTCTCCACCTAACACTTGTCTAATTCTTGGAAAGAATATTAAAAACATGATTCCGATTTTTAAATCCATTGAGAATGGGACAAAAAAAAAAAAAAAAAAAAAAAAAAAAAAAAAAAATGGGGGAGGGAGCTGGAGAGGTGTCAGCAGTTAAGAGCACTGAGCTGCTCTTGCAGCACGCCAGTTCGATTCCCAGCACCCACATGGCAGCTAATAAACTGTCTGTAACTCTTGGTTCCAGGGAATTCTAATGCCCTCTTCTGATTCTGCAGGCATTACCCGACAGAGGTGCACCTACCCACATGAAAGCAAATACAACTCGAAAATACATGGTAAATAAAAATAATAAATAAAATTAAAAAATATAAATTAACTAATCTGGACTAATAAGTAGTACCTTACTTTGAGCTTACATTCTTTAGTCAAGATAATTATTTTTAATTTTTTATTGTATATTTACATGTATGAGTGCTCAAAAGTAAAGTACTGCCAGGCGTTGTGGTGCACACGGCCTTTAATCCCTAACGGAGGCAGAAGGCGGTGGATCTTTGTGTGAGTTTCAAGGCCAGCTGGTCTACAGAGTGATTTCATGCACGAGCCAGGGATACAGGGAGACCCTATCTCATAAGACAAAAAAAGAAAGTAAAGTACTTATGTTATCTTATGCAAGGTCCTGGATTTGATCCATAACAAGCAAACAATCAAGAAAATTAATCAGTTCAACTGACTTTGAATTCTACCATACTCTTTTATATGGGAAAAGCACATACATTTCTTTGCCCTTCAAAGCTCCTAGACTTCAAGCCACCATCTTGGAGAAGAAAAAGGAAAAACTTGCTTTTATGGTAAACCACAATCATTGAAGGTACAGCCATGATCATAGTACACCACACCCGGAGGCCAAGCATGAGGAGAAGAGACAATTAAATCCCAATTCCTGGAGGTGACTCTCAGGCATCAGTTCTTTATAAAGCTCCTTAGATAAGTTCAGTGTGCATGGCTGGTTTTATGCACTGGTGCTCAAAAGGAACCTATGCTCTCAAGGCTCTACCACCATGATATTTTTATTGAAATTGTTTATGGGGCTGGAGAGATGGCCTAGCGGTTAAGAGCGCCGACTGCTCTTGCAGAGGAGCTGGGTTCCATCCTCAGCACCCACATGGTGGCTGAGAGCTGTCTTTAACTCCAGTTCCAGGGGAATCCGACACCCTCTTCTGACCTCCACGGCATTGCTAGGATTAAAGGCGTGCACCACAACGCCTGGCAGTACTTTACTTTTGAGCACTCATACATGTAAAATAAAAATAATAAATAAAAAAAATATTATCTTGGACGAAGAATGTAGCTCAAAACTAAGGTACTACATTCTTAGTCCCAGATTATGTTTAATTTATTTATTATTAAATTTTATTTATTATTTTTATTTTACATGTATGAGTGTATTGTCTGCATGTGGGTAGGTGCACCTCTGTCGGGCAATGCCTGCAGAATCAGAAGAGGGCATTGGATTCTCTGGAACTGAAGTTACAGACAGTTAATAGCTGCCATGTGGGTGCTGGGAATCGAAACTGGGTCTGCTGTAAGAGCAGTCAGTGCTCTTAACCTCTGAGCCACCTCTCCAGCTCCCTCCCCCCAGATTGTATTTTAAAATATGATTATAGAATTCTCTGTACCATTCTCAATGGATTATAAAATCCGGAATCATGAATTTTTATTCTTTCCAAGAATTAGACAAGTGTTAGGTGGAGAGCCTGTACTCTACTCCATAGATATTACTGAGCTACTGAATCACAAAGATTGCAAAGTTGTAGTGTTTCTTTCCTTTTTAATTAAGTAATGATTATTGTTTATTTGTGCATGATTTGTGTGTGCATGTGTGGATGTCAGGTAACAACTTTGTGGAGTTGATTCTCTTCTTCTACCATTATGAGGGTTCTGCAGCTTAAACTTGGGTTGCTAATCAAGCAAGCATGAGCACCTTTACCTGAGTAACCACCTCATATAGTAGCATTTTATTTATTTATTTATTTATTTATTTATTTATTATTTATTTATTTATTATTTATTTATTTATTTATTTATTTTGAGACAGAGTTTTCCTGTGCCTCCAGTGGCCTGGAATCTCTTTGTAGACTAGGATGGCCTTGAACTCACAGAGTTCTGCTTTTATCTCTACTGAGACTAAAGATGTGTACCATGTCTGGCTTTTTTTTTTTTTTGGTATTATTATCATTGTTATTTTTATTACTACTACTACTATTATTATTATTGAGACAGGGTCTTGCTGTAGCCTTTCAGCTGGCCTGGAACTGGTTATGTAGACCAAGCTGGCCTCTATCCCACAGAGACCCCCTGGTTATGTAGACCAAGCTGACCTCCATCCCACAGAGATCCCCCGTCTTCTGCCTCCCCAGTGCTGAGATTAAAGGCATGCACGACCACTCCTGGCTAGATAATAACATTTAATGTCTAGTTACTTTCCTCTTATCTTTATGTATTCAAGTGAAATTCTAGCCACTGTTAATTAACTTTTGAGTAAGTTTTTTCCTTGTGAATTTTTAGCTCTGGGTATGTGTCTTGGAGTGCCACTGTTTTATCTTGGTGGACACTGAAGTTCCTTGGCTCACATGATAACTTCTTGACTATGCTAGAGCAGGCTTTCAGGAGCATTATCTAAAGAGAAAAGCTTGTTGCTAAGGTGAAGTTAAGTGGGAATTTGTGGCAAGCCTTGGTATTCCCAGGAGGTATTCAGTAAGAGGAGGAATTCACCCAGCGATAGAAAGGCCATATCAGGAAGGACTGGGGTGTCCACCAAGGTCCATTCTTAGAGCTGGAGCTGAGGCTGGTAGGAAGAACTCCCCTTAGTATACCTGAGCCTGTCCCTAGGACAGATGATCTGGACTTAAATTGAAGGTAGTGAGAAGTGTTGGTTTTTGTGGAATAAAATAGGAATTGGTTTTGCAAGAAAACAAATCTGAAAGACTTTCAAAAGTCTGAGATTGCCAAATTAATATGTTTCTACATTAAGATTGCCTGACCCTGAGTGTATTTTCAGAGCCTCTTTCAAGAGACAGATACTTGAGTGGGTAAGATGGCTCAGTGGGTAAAGTTATCTGCTGCCAAGTCTGACCACCTGAGTTCAATCCCTGAGACTCCTGAAAGTTGTGCTCTGACTGCTCATACCCACATCCTCCCATATATAAATAACTAAATGTAGAAGGAGAGATAGAAACTCTCTTAACCGTTGAAGCCTTGTGTAGCACCAGAACACTGTGGAGTTATACTCTAAGCCAGCAAATCTTGAGCTTTTGGCATTATGTAATCAGATCAAGTGGTGCTGGCCTCCTGGAAATTAAAGAGAAGAGGATTATATTTAGCTTATTTTCAAACTGGTCTTAGTGAGCATCACAGACATGGATATTAATTTTTTTAATGAAAAGTAGACTGTTTGTTGTGTACAAAGGATCATTTGTGCTACCCAAATCTATGCTAATCTCCATTCCAAATCGCTTAGCAACTGTTACTTGGTTAGAAAGGTTCAATTTTCATGAAAGAAAGAAAACTTTCTGAACATGTTGCAGTAAGATTTGGTTTGGGGATATTGTTATTCAAATATAACTTAATAAGTAGGTGATGAAACGATTGTTTAAAATGAGTTGAATTATTCTTTAAATGAAATAAACTCTTTCTGAATCTGCTTCTCAAATTAGTCCCTACTTTGCAATAAAAGGTAGCAGATAACAAGAGTTGAAAAGTACACCAAACAGCTACGTAGTAGAGATTGAAGAAAGCACCCTGTCATTTTCTTTCATTTTCATTTATTTGTTCATTCTCCAAATTGTTCAAGTGCCTGTCATGTACCAGATGCCAGACAGACACAGAAAGTGGATCTAGTACTGTGCCAAAGATGTTTATAATCTAAGTAGAAGAAATATAATAAATATCATACTTTTTATAATGGGAAATTTTATTTTATACATGCAAAAACTTAACTGTATTTATCTGCCCATATCTGATATGTTAAAGAATTTAAATGCAGTGGAAAATTTCTAGGAAAAGTATAGTTTTCTAATATTGAATTAAAAAAATAGTAAATGTATCATCAGTTAACAATACAATACAGCATCGGGTGCTGGGTGCCCTAGTTTGGTTTCTGTTACTGTGATAAACTTCATGATCAAAAGCAACTTGGGGAGGAAAAGGTTTGTCTTACACTTCCATGTCACAGTCCATCACTGAGGGAAGCCAGGGCAGGAACTCAAGCAGGAACCTGGAGGCAGGAGCTGAAACAGAAACCACAGGGGAACCCTGCTCACTGTCTTATTCAGCTACTTTTCTTATACAGTGCACTTTCTTATACAGCCCCACTGACAGGCCTACAGGCCAATCTGATAGAGGAAATTCCTCAGTTGAAGTCACTCTTCCCAGGTGTCTCTAGTGTGTGTAAACTCCATACAAGCTAGGCAGCACACGTGACCCCTTGTCAGTGTGACACATAAACACATCACTATTAAACCCAAACCTTCCTTGTTTATCCTCGAGATCCCATGATAATTTCACAATTTGAAGCCTAATACAACTTTACAAGTCTCAATCTTTAAAAAATTCGAACACTTAAAAAGCTCAAAGACTTCTTAAAATATCCAAAATCTCTTAATTGTGGGCTCCTATAAAATAAAAAGACAAGTTATAAACTTATTTTTTAATTCAAAAGAGAGAACCAGGCACACTTAAGCACATCAAAGTCCAACAATGTTGCTCAGTGTCCCACATATGACAGTCACTTGTGGTCTTCTGAGATCCAAAAAACTTGGGCAGCCCCACCTCTCCAGTTCTGCTACCTATAACACAGATGGCTTGTTTCATTGGCTTCAATGATCCTCTCCCAACCAACATAGTTGTGTTTATCACAACAAGATCCCGCTCTCTGGTACCAATTTCTATTTCAGTTTGCTTTCAGTTGCTGTGATAAAATACTTAACAGAACCAACTTGGTGAAGAAAAATTTTATTTCCTCTTAACTTCCAGGTCACAATTTTTATTTATTTATTTATTTATTTATTTATTTATTTATTTATTTATTAAAATTTTATTTATTTTTTATGTGTATGAATGTACTGTTTGCATGTAGGTTTGGGCACCGTGTCATGTGTCGTGCAATGCTGCGGAGGACAGAAGAGGGCATCGGATTCCCCTGGAACTGGAGTTCTTGTTCTCCTGGAACTGGAGTTAAAGATGGTTCTCAGCTGCCATGTGGGTGCTGGGGATCGAACCTGGGTCCTCTGCAAGAGCAGTCGGCGCTCTTAACCACTAGGCCATTTCTCCAGCCCCCAGGTCACAATTTATGACTGAGGGAAGTCAGTGCAGGAACAGAAGCAGAGGACAGAGAGGAACCCCACACGCACATAGGTTGACTTACCTTTGACTTACTCATTTACTTTTCTTATACAGACTGGGCCCTCCTACATAAAGATGACATCATGAACTTTGCAGGTAAATGGATGGATGTAGAAGATATTATGCTAAGTGAAATAACACAGTCCCAGAAAAACAAACGACAAATGGAATCCCTCATTTGTGGATGCTAGCTCCAAACACCGAGTTGTAAGGTCACTGAGCAACATCAACATTATATAACCCTTTCATTGAAAGCAACTGTGCTCTGATGATGTAAATCCCTTAACAGGCTCTAGAATTAACCCACTACTTATTTTTAAACTTTGTAATCTTGGTATATGGTGGAGGATATGTAGGCACATTTTAGAGTAATATAAATTTAAAAAGGAAAAATGTGAATCTTGAAATATGATATGGAAATGACAGTTTGTGTACAGATGATATAATTTTAGTATAGGTGATATATATATGCTGAATGTATATATATATATGTATATATATGTATATATACATATATATACATATATATACATATATATATATGCATATATATATATGCATATATATATATACATATATACATATGCATATGCTGAAGCAATACAGATTGGAGGGAACAACAACAGCAGAGGAACTGGGACAGGGAACCGACTGAAACAGTAAAGTTCCCCCAAGGACAATAATCCTTTGATTTGAAATAACTTTTAATAGAATCATAAAAAGATACAGGGCAGGGATGGGCAGGGTGCATTAACTTTGGTGGGGTGGGGGCATGGAAGGGGAGATGAGTCTAGATTGGAGTGAGAAACAATGTATGAAATGTACAAAACTTCAATAAACATGTTAAAAAAAGAAAATGCCTCATTGAGATGCCCACAGGCCAATTTGATGGAGGAAATGTCTCAATCACATTTCTTTTTCCCAGGTGTCTACAGTTTATGTCAAGTTGACAAGAACTAAACAGCACAGTAGGGAAATGGTTCAGTTGGTGAAGTGCTTGCAGAACAAACACGTTGGTGACCCCAGCACTGGGGAGGTGGAGACAGAAGGATCCCTGGAAATTGCTGGCCAGCCAACCTAGTGGAATCTGTAAGCTTCAGATTTAGTGAGAGATCCTATCTCAGAGTATGTAGAAGAGTGATTGAAGAAGACATCTGAAGTTGAACTTAGGAGTCTACACATATGTATACACAGGAAGGTGTACACATGTATACACACATATAGATATCTAGCTCTATATATCCATATATAATATCAGTAACAAAATCAAAGAAAAACGGAAAGTCTACCCAGTCCATAGGCACATTCTCCCTGGAATAGATAATGCCCCAGGGCTCAGAAGTTGTTGGTAGAATGCTGGGTCAGCGTGCAAGAGTACTTGGTTTGGATTCTCAGACACGCCTGTAATTCTAGCCCTCAGGAGGTAGAGGCAGGAAGATCAGAAGTTCATATCTAGCAAGGTTGAACCCAGATTGGATGGATGAGAACATGGCTTGAAAAAAAGAACAGTTGGGTGAGATGATTCAGCAAGTAGAGTTGTCTGCCGCCAAGCCTGACAGCCCGAGGATTATTGATTCCTAAGATCCACGTGGTAGAAGGAAAGAACTGACTCCTTAAAATTCTCTTCTGACCTTGGTGTGCACACATGGCATAGTCATACACAGAATATAAATGTAATGAATTTTAAAATGAAGTTAATCCTTGTATTTTATAACATGTTCTAAGCAAATGTTTTAAAAATAAATTATACAACGATGTAAAAAAAGCAGAAGAGTTATTCTTATCTCCTTTTATGATGCTAATGTAACCACACTAATAAAACTAGATAGGAATATTACAAGACAGGAAGATTATGATCTAGACATGTTTATGTGTTGTTCATATTAGATTTATGTGCACATGTATATATTTCTATGTAGGTGTATCCTAGGGGTATGTGTTCAGCATCGTAATGCATCATTAGTCAAGATAAGTTTAGCTCAGAAAATGGAGCTTAACATTAACAAAACTCTATATAATTCTCTAAATATGTAGTAAATGATGCCAAATATTTAATTTTCTTATCAGATGAAGAAAAATCATTTGATAAAACTCTATATTCTCTCACTATAAAAACTCTCAGCAATGAATTGACATGGTGGCACTTGCCTTTAATACTAAGCCTTCCAGGCACTTGCAAGTGGATCTCTGTGAGTTCCAGGCAGCTTGGTCTACACAGCTAGTTTCAGGGCAGCCAGGTGGACAAAGTGAGACCTTGTCTTAAATAATTAGAAAACAAACGAAAACCCTGAACCACCACTACCATGACCCCCCAAACAACAAAAATCCTCCCAGCAATATATAAATATGAGTGAATTTCTTTTTTTTTAAATACAACTATTTATTTATCTAGTTTGTCTGCATGCATCCATATGTGGATACGAGAAGCCCACTTACAAGAGTTGATTCCACTGTGCGGGTCCTGGGGATCTAACTCAGGTCTTTAGGCTTGGCGGCAGCACCTTTACTACTGAGTTATCTTGCCAGACCACCAGTGAATTTCTTTTACTTAGCCCAAAGTATCTGCAAAAGTTCCATAGCAAACAGCAATACTGGTAGTGGACAGAATTCCCTTTGATGTCAGGAACAAGAGCTGAATGTTCACTCATCATTTTATTGGAAAATAATGAAGCTAGGCTAAAACCAGAAAATGTCATCAAGATTAAAAATAAAATCACTTTCGGGCTAGAGAGATGGCCTAGTGGTTAAGAGTGCCGACTGCTCTTGCAGAGGACCCAGGTTGGATCGCCAGCGCCCACATGGCAGCAGAGAACCATCTCTAACTCTAGTTCCTGGGGAATCCGACACCCTCTTCTGACCTCTGTGGCAGTGCACGACACGGGTGCACAAACCAACATGCAGACGGTACATTCATACACATAAACAATAAAAAAAAAATAATAAAATAACTTTCAACATTTTAATAATTATAACTTTTACACTATTCTTTTAATTTAAAAATCCAACCAAATCTAAGAGAATCCAAGACTTATTAGGGCCAATTACAGAATTTGGTAGACAATACCAGAATCTAAAAGTTTATTGTATTCCTTGCTATAACACTGACTAATTAGAAAGAATGTCATCTGAAAGGTTCTAACTTATAATAACAGCACAAATTTTAATGTACCTACATCTAATTCTCACAGAAGACATGGATTGGTTCCAGCGGTCAGGAAAGAAGATAAATAAATCATAAGGATAGTTTTCATTTGGTTAGTATGACTGAAGGTGTTTCGTTGTGGTAGTTCAACAATGTCTAAAATAACCCACACTTTATTTATTATTTATTTATTTATTTATTATTTATTTATTTATTTTTTTGGTCTTTTTGAGACAGGGTCTCCCTGTAGCCCCAGCTGTTCTAGAACTCACTCTGTAGACCAGGCTGGCCTTGAACTCGAAAAGATCCGCCTGCCTCTGCCTCCCAAGTGCTAGGATTAAAGGCGTGTGCCACCACGCCTGGCTAAAATAACTCACACTTTACACTTTGTCACTCTCCCATCCAGGCTGGCTTCATGGACACGGGAACTATAAACTCACACAGGTGTCACACCCAGAAGGGCCCATTGCTTTCATGTTTGTTGTCATTCTTGAAATTCTTGATAATTTTATCTTTGAACTTGTGTTTAGTAACTGTAGGCTGAGAGGACAGTGGAACATTATGTGCAGCATGGGTGTCCACCATTCCCTGCCGCTCAATTTGCATCCTCTTTGTAATATACAAGAGCGCTGAAGTCCACTGGCACTGAGTGAGACTCAGAGTGAGCACAGGTTAAACGTGGTCTTGCCTCTCTCAGGGCTGTTCTCAAGGGCAGAGGTGACTGCCTGAGGAGTCTACACTTTCCTTTGCACCAGCACTTACTCTGAACATGGAAAGAAGGAGATGCAATTCTAAGATGCATAAATATCCAAGGAAGCTTATCATATTCCTTCTTATGTCAAATTTCACCTATATTAAAAATCAAGACGTGGTGGCCTTAAGAGGTGGCTCAGTCAGTAAAAGTACTTGTCTTACAAGTGAGAGGATCTGAGTGCACATGTACCCTATACCCCACTAAAAAAAAAAGATGGCAAGTAGGAAAGGAAGAGCTAAGGCAACCTATTGCACCTTTTCTTCCTAATCCTTTCCTGTCCACTGGTAACACCAGCCTGTGGTTGGAATATGCAAATTAAAACATAGAATCATGTTAGTGTGGTGCAGTGGTTTTACAGATTTGGTAAGAATGAAACGTGTATGCATGTACGCATGAGCTATGAAATATGAAGTGTAACTTTGTTTCTCCATAGGCACTGGATGCTCTTATTCTATGTTTAAAACTGGTGTTGGAGGCTGGTAAGATGGTTCAGTGGGTAAAGATGATTGCTGCCAAGCCTGATCACCAGAGGTTGATCCCTGGCAGATCCCGTATGGTGGAAGGAGAGAACAGGCTCCCACAAGTTGTCTTCTGACCCCTACATGTGTCCTGGACAGCTGTGCTTCTGTATAACTTGCCCCACAAAAATAAGACATGGGTCAGAGATGGCACATGGTCTGTAGTGTGTCAATTCCTGAATAAGCCTTTATTTTGTTTTGATTAACAAATGTCAGACCATGGGACAATGATACCTAAGTAGGAGCAGTCCCCTGAATGCTTACCGTGTATTCATCACCAGAAGCTGGGCAGTTCAACATCTCTAGTTTGTTATCATGGAAGAAAACTGTTGGATGCCAATAGCAGAACCTGCACAGCATCAAGGAAACCTTGATTAAAGGGACAAAAAGACACAAAGGCATACATGGAAAGCCTTAATATATAGGTAAAATTTTCTCACAAATGCATTAATAAATCCTATGCAGGTTAAACCAAAGCTCCTTAAGTTTTTATGAGACTTGAGTTGACTTTAAAATTCATGTGGAAAAATAGAGGATTAAGATTAGTATAAGACAGTTTTGGAGCTGTAAAATGGAAATACTGGGGAACTTGTCCTACCAAATAGTGACATTTTTTATAAAACTAAACCATAAGTGAGATGTGGGCTCCAGTCTAGAGAATGGAACTGACAAAACAGAAAAGAAGGTTTAGGAACAGATCCCGCTGTATGTGACAGAGGAGGAGGGGAAAGGACGATTGGTGCACTCATCATCCTGGGGAGAGCTGGATTCCGACCTCATCTCACTCACAGCAGGAGATGCCAGGTGATCTAAAGAGAAGCATGCAGGGAACAAAGCATTGGTGCTTTCCATAGAAACTCAAGCTTGAATTCTGGTGCTGGGTGTGAATGCCTCTCTCTGAGTCGTTGGGCAGGGGCACCCCAGAGACCTCTGAAACAATATAGGCCATTGCCATTGCTCTTGGTTGCCCACAAGAACTCGATGGGTAGAAGAAGCCCACTTTGGTTACAAGACATGGAGTAGTCAAGCTGATATTGACCTTGAAGGCTTTAGCCCTGCTGGCTAAGTTTCATACTCCGGGGGTGGAGGGGGGGGAGCAGAAAGGTCATCAACAGTCTTACCCAGCTGTGAACGCTGTGAACTACAATAACAACTGGCCTGGCAAAATATGCTCATTTGTACAATAGTGGCATAATTGTTTGGGGAGTAACAAATCAGTTCTTGATTGGATTTAAGGCCTGCTCCATAGGAGGGAACTTGTGAGTTTGGCTCCGTAAACCTGGCCAAGAACCTGTAGCTAGGTAGATCATATGCCCTAAGGAAGAAACTACTACTGTTCTTACTGTTCTTTAAAAAAAATATTTTATTGTAGTTTTGTGCATTGTGCATTTATCAATCCAATTTAGACTCATTTCCCTTTCCACGCCCCCCACCCCACCTGAGTTCATGCATTCTGTCATATATTTCTTGCACGTTTTTCTCAGTCTTTTTAGTTTTTTTTTTTTTTTTTTTCATGCAGAGGTTTATTGTTTTGGGCAGAAGTTTACTGTGTCAGTCAGTTCTCTGTCCCAGTCCTTTTGTTGTTGTTGTTCCCTCCAATTTGTATTGCTCCAAAATATGCATCTATATTTGTGTCACACATATACCACAATTACAATGTCTGAAAATAAACTGTATGTTAATTCCAAATCATATTTAGGAATTCACATTTTTCTCCTTTAATTTTTACATTACTCTAAAATATGCATACCCACCCACTGTTCTAGTTTGCTTTTCTATTACCATGACTAAACACTGACCAATTTCAACCTGGGAAAGAAAGGGTTTATTTGGCTCAGATCTCCTCAGTCACAGTTTATCAGTGAGGGATCCCACCATAGGAACTCAGGGCAGGAATCTGGAGACAGGAGCTAAAGACCAGGCCATGGAGGAATGCTGCTTACTGGCTTGCTCCCCTGGCCCATGCCCAGCCTGCTTCCTTATATGGTACAGAACAACCTGCCTGGGGTGGGACCACCCACAGTGGGCTGGGCCCTCCCACATAACTCAACAATCAAGACAATACTCCACAGATGTGGCCACGGGCCAGTCCAATGGAGCCAATTCCCCAGTTGAGGTTCCCTCAACCCAGGTCTGTCAAGTTGACACTAAAGCTATCCAGCACACTCATAAACCAAAATTACAAAGTCTGAAAATAAGTGGTAGGTTAATTCTAGAACCTGTTAAGGTATTTACATTATAAAAGCACAGTTGCTTTCAGATAAAAAGAAATATAACATTAATGTTGATCAGTTTGCCTTACAACTAGGGATTTGGTGCTAACATCCACAAATGAGGGATACCATTCATTGTTTGCTTTTCTGGGACTGTGCTACTTCAGTCAGCATAATGACTTCTAGTTCCATCCATTTACCCAATATATAACCAAAACCAAAAAGTCTGAAGCCTAGCACAACCAGCCCTCCATAAACCAAGGAGAAGACACACCTGAAGGAAACAAGCAAAGTAAGCCTTCAATGCAGTGAAGAAACATTTGAGATTCACACCAGAATACAAACAATAAAATAAACCCACAAGCCAAAAAACATAAAGAATAAACAACATGGGAAAAACACATAATAAATCCCCACTAAACTCTACCACTGTCCTTTTGCTAAATAGAGTATCAAACTAAATACTTATCTTGATATCTATAGATTATGTATCAACTTTCATCAGAGAAATTTCCTTTTGCAGTGGATGACAGTTAATACAGACTCCTGAGTAGTCCAACTGCAAAGAATAAGTGATTGTGGAGTTCTCTGCCCTAACTGGGACACCTATATCAACCAGCACCCCTCGAGGCTCACAGAGCATTGTGGAAGGAGGGGAGGATAGGCTGTGAGAACCAAAGGCTGAAGTGGACAGATGCAAAATGTATCTTCTGGCTGTGACATGAGTGGTGCACTCATGAACTATTCTAGCAGCTATGGCTGTCTCCACAAGACCTGCTCAAGACCATGCTAGTCAACATTCCAGCATGAAACCATACCCCTAGCTAAAGGACTACTGGCAGTTGGTGACTTCTGAGAGATGGAGAGACATTTCTCTTTTGGGGTGTGGTCTCTGATAAGTTGCCCATGTTCCAGTGGAGAGCCCAACACCCATAAACATAGGGTCAACACTCATTAGTCTAAGTAGGTCCTCAAAAAAGAGGGAGAGAGAAAAGAATTTGGGACAGGTATGTGTAGGGGGAATGTTTGGAAGAAGTTTGAGGGAGTTGGGAGTAGAAATGATCAGAATACACTTTATTAATGTATGGAATTCTCAATGAAGAAATAAAAGATTATATTATTAAAACATTCAAACTTGGAGCAAGAAAAGATTTAAAAAGTAAGACACAGAAAGCATGAATAAAAAAGTATTTTGGTTAATCTGTTTTCATTAAAACAAAAGAAACTTTAAGAGAAGAAAGGACATCAGAATCAAAATAAAATGTATTTCAGGGAGTAGTGGATGCTATTAAGCACCAAATGAAAAAGCAGTTAGATGTGGAATATATCAAAACCATTACAGAAAAGTGGGTACATGACACACCCCAGAGATTCCCAGAACCTGGAGAGGCCCAAAGTATGCAACACTGATCTCAGGGTCCTGATTCCTGGGAATATCCAACAGAGCAACCACATTCCTTTAGACAGAGTCTTGTTTTTTTTCTATTTGGTTTCCTGAGACAGTCTCACTTTGTAACGCGGGCTAATTTTGAACTTGAGCAGTCCTCCTGCATTGCCTCTCGAGTGCTGGGATACCAGGCCTGACTTAGAATTTTCTTGAGTAAAAATTCAGGAGTTTTAATTATATGCTTGCCATGCAGTTAAAATTCTCAGTCATTGCTGCTATAATGTATAATAACAAATAACTGGAAGCAATTTAAGCACTGAGTAAAAGAATACATTTTATTTATTTATCTATCTTCAATCAATCAATAATCTACCTACTATCTACATTACTTCATAGCCTACTTATCTATGAGTGTGTGTGTAAACCAAAATAGGTGCATATACAGTAGTATATTCCATATAATAAAATTTCAACCATTAAAATAATGAATTTAAGTTACAAGTGTCAAAACATATATGCCTAAAATAGAATTATACTGAAGTAAGACACACAATTGCAGAGTACTAAACATATGATGCTATTGAAACAGAATTTTAGAACATACTCAGCAGTAATGTCTTCTGATGTATACATTTATGCTTAGACAAAGTATAAAACTTCATAGATACAAGCAACATACACTTCAGATCAATGGTTGTATTTGGGGAGGAAAAAGTATCCCAAGATAGGAGAGGAGGAGACCAAGCATTAGCTGCATTCTGTCATGTTTTACTTTTCAAAACCAAGAGAGAGGTTAGAAGCAAATACTGCAGAATATTAAGATCTGTTAAAGCAGATCAACAAGTGCACAGATGTTTATCATTTTGTCTTTTTTTTTGTGTGTGTGTCTGTCTTTGAACACATTTCCTAATATAAATTTTAACTACTCTCTGATGACAGCCTTTGATGTATTTTATTATTTTAAAAAACTCGTGTCTTTTTATTTCCATTCATGGGAACCTATGGAGATGGTGAGCCTTCAAGCCTTTATCTTTGTTGGGGTTTCGGCTTTCTCAAGGTTCTTATGGGTAATTGCATTAATTACTTTTCTCGTCTCAGTAACAACATACCTGACAAGAAACAATTTAAGGGAGGAAGAGTCCATTTTGGCTTACAGTTTGAGAGAATACAGTCCATCATGGTGGGAAGGTAAAGCATCTGAAATGGGAGGCCGCTGTTTACGCTGCATCTGGGGACAGGACACAGAATAGACAAAAAGTGGCACCATGCTGTAATACTCAAGGCCAGCCCTTAATGATATACTTCCTCCTGCAAAGCTCTACTCTGGAAGGCTTTACAGAGTTCCAAATCAGAGCCATCAGCTGGGGATCAAGGGTTCAAACACAAGAGCCTGTGAGGGACATGCAGCATTGAATCCACAACACAAAATGACTTCAGTACTAAGAATCCAACCATTCTCCATAGGCTCTCAGTAAGGCTGGGGAATGTTAGTTGTCTTGTTCCTTGTGGGACCATGATGCAGTGACGAGGGCTGCCCATCCATGCTGATGTCCACAGTATTACTTTGATGACAATCGTGTCCTAAATCGTTATTTTCTTGGCCAGACTTGATATTGTTATTTTTGCTTTCCATCATCCACATGATAGTGCCCAACCCAGATGCTTTCCTAGAACTGCAGGATCATCATGGCCTCCGCCTAACAACTGGTTACCATGGCCTACTATTAACTCAGAGCATGTGTGCTACAAACTCAGCTCTGGTTTGGTACCAGAACTAGTAGTTGTGTGATATTTCATTATTTGATAGTCAAGACAATCGATATGTTAAAATGTCACTTTATTATTTTTTTTTGCATAGTGTATATATATTAATATTTTTATTGAAGTTTTGTGCATTTCATGCATCATTTCTCAGTCCAATTTAGACTCGTTTCCTTTTCCATGCCCCCCCAACCCCACCTGAATTCATACATTATGCCCTACCTGTCTTGTATTTTTTTCTGAGTCTTTTTAAAGTTTTTCAAAGCAGAGGATTATTGTTTGGGGGAGAACTTTACTGTTTTAGTCAGTTCTTTGTCCCAGTTCTTTTGTTATTATTGTTCCCTCCAATTTGTATTGCTTCAACATATGCATATATATATATATATATATATATATATATATCACATCTATACTAAAATTATGCCACCCAAAAATAAACTGTATGTCATTTCCAAATCATATTTCAGGATTCACATTTTTTCATTTTAAATTTATATTACTCTAAAATATGCCTACGTACTCTCTGCCCATATACCAAGATTACAAAGTCTGAAAATAAGTGGTAGGTTAATTCTAGAGCTTGTTAAGGGATTCACATTATAAGAACACAGTTGCTTTCAGAAAAAGAGGAATATAACATTAACATTGCTCAGTTTGCCTTACCACTAGGTGCTTGATGCCAGCATCCGCAAGTGAGGGATACCATCCATCGTTTGCTTTTCTGGGACCATGTTACTTCACTTAGCATAATATCTTCTAGCTCCATCCACTTACCTGCAAAGTTCACGATGCCATCTTTCTTTACCACTGCATAGAACTCCATTGTGTACTATATTTTCTCTATCCACTCATTGGTTGAGGGGCATTTGGGTTGGTTCCAGCTCTTCACTATTGTGAAGAGAGCTGCAATAAACATGGCTGTGCATGTATCTCTGTGGTAGGATGAGTCTTGTGGGTATATACCCAGGAGTGGTATGACTGAGTCAGGTGATAGGCTCATTTTGAGTCTTTTAAGAGTTCGCCACACTGCTTTCCATAGGGGTTATATGAGTTTACATTCCCACCAGCAGTGGATGAGTGTTCCCCTTTCTCCACAACCTCTCCAGCATTTGGTATCATTTGTTTTCTTGATTCTAGCCAGTCTTATTAGAGTGAGATGATATCTTAAAGTGGTTTTAATTTGCATTTCCTTAATTATTAGTGATGTTGAACACTTTTTTAAGGTGTTTCTTACCCATCTCTATTTCCTCATTTGTGAAGTCTCTGTTCAGCTCTTTTCTCCATCTTTTGAGTGATTCATTGTTAGTTTATATTCTGTAAGTTTCAAGTCTTTGTAATATCCAACATTCACTTGCGTTACACTGTACTTTTTTGATTCACTGTGGAATTGTTTTTCGCACTGCTGGGAAAGTTGCCCAGGTCCTTGTCCATGTCAAATAAGCACTGCAACCGAGCTGCATGCTCAGAACTTTTTAATTTTTTTTTTTATTTTGAATCATGGTCTCACTACATTGTCCAGTTTGGACTTGAACTTGTGACCTTCCTATCTCAGCCTCCTGAGCAGCTGGCATTACAAGTATGCATCATAGGCCCAATTAGAGCTGCCAATACTATCCTTCCAGCTGATTGGGTTAAAAGACTTGGAATCATTGTGGACAACATTGAGCACATTGTAAACAGCCATCCCTTAGATTTATTTCACTACACAATTCATCAGACTACATCTCATACTATTGCTCCCTACTGCTTACATTCCTACCCCAATGCGAGTCTCTCCTTTTCTCTATGATGATTATAATATCCCCTTCCTAAGCATCTCCTTGCTTTAACCCATGTTCTCCTATATCTGTGCACTACATGGCAGCCAGATAGAACAGATCATACAACTCTTTGCTGCAATCACAACAGCAAGTTGTTACCTTGCCATTAAAGGACATCTCAAATACAACCTTCTTTGTGGCGCTCTGGAAAGACTGGCTTGCTTGGTCTTTGACAAACACAGGAAGCATCTACCTTTACTCACATCCCTTCAGACATCTGTATGGCTTCTTTCTTACACTGACGATGTCTTCTTTAATGGCACACCATTAGCAGGCATGTCCATGATAACCTACCTACATAATAGCACACCATCTATTATATCTCCTTCCTCCAAATTCTCCAATCCCTACTCCTTCTTATGTTTAATAATACTTCTATCTCTTGATATGCTATGCATTTGTATGTTCATTATATTTCTTATCACAAGAAAGAGACATAAAGAGAGAGAGAGAGAAAGAGAGAGAGAGAGAGAGAGAGAGAGAGAGAGAGAGAATAACAGAGAGAGCAAAGCCAAGTATGATCAGAGTGGGAGGTCAGTGAATTGTGTGTAATCCTGGTTGTATGATTGAGTCAGCCCCCATCCTCAGTAGTTCTATCCTGGGTATACTCACATGTGCAGTCCAATAGCAGAAGTTACTACACAGCACATATTTTATTTTGCCGTGAAAACCCATGGCTCTTTCTCCTTGTCATTAAATGACAATACAGCATGTGAATTTATTGGCTTTGAAGGCAGCTAGTTGATTGCCCTTCCTGCCACTCCCACTGAAAATTTCGGGAAGCATAAAAATTTATGCAGAGTTCCAACAACACTGGAAACCAGGACTATCAAATAATAGACCGCCAGACACTCAGAAGAACTTTGCTAACCACAACACAGATGGGGCTGTGTTGACGAGCCATTAGTGGCTGACATGTACTTTGAGATTTTTGAAACACAACAGCAGGACTAGACAGGAAAAGGTTAGGGTGCCCAGGTGTCCAGCTTGGAAGCTGACTGGCTGTAAGAGCTTTTTTGCTAATGAAATAAAGATGAGAAATAAAAATGAACATTTCCAAAAATTAAGGCCATTTTATTATATTACAACATGACATACATCGAGTGCTAGGTAACATGCTGTTTCATTTTATCAAATCTATTTGTCTACATGGTGTATTTATAATCTGCAATGGAGTATTTCTTTAAAAGATATAATACAATGGATCTTAACATGAATTATATATTGCAGTTTTATCTATATGTTTTGAGGATATATTGAGGCTCATATCCTTTTATCAGATATTTTTGCTGAAGCCACATGGAAAGTCTTCAGATGAGAAAAGATTCACAACCATTCCATGGCTGGGGACCAACTGTGGGGAAATTTACTGGAGGTTTCCTGTCCACATGGTTAATCGTTCCTGTAGGTGGCCCATCTGTCTCAAGAACAGCTTCCTGGGTGAGCAGTCTCTGCCAGAACTTGGAGCCTCATGCTTAGAAGCATTGTTGTCTTCCTCCTGAAAGTCTTAATAATTTTACTTTGACCTTATGTTTTCTAAGTGAAGTCTGACAGGCCACTGGCACAGAGAGGTGAGTTAAGGAGATGTATGCAATATGAACACTCAGTGGGCATTGTTCTCATTAAAGGAATCCCATAACATACTTGCCAGGTATCTGGGGCTTTGCTCATCAAAGAACTCACACATATGTTTAATGTTCTGCTGTTCCAGTCTTGTAATTCCTAAGACTTATACACACGAGAAGTTTTGTTTTGTATGTGATGTCTGGTGTGCACGGAGCAGGAATATAAGCAGTGGCGAGCACTCAGTGATATGCAACCTGTCCCTTTCTACTGGACTTCCTCTCAAGCAGCTTAAGGGGATCTGCCATTTTGTCAAGTCCTTGGCTCTGCTAAAGGGCATGAGGTAATGTAGTTTTCTATTGCCATAACAAAGTACTTGGGCCTGGGTATTTTGAGGGAGAAAAAAAAAGAGGTCTTTTCTGCTTTGTGTGTGAAGGGGGATGTGTATATTTGTGTGGGTACATATGTGTACGGAGGTATGCATGCATATGTGTGCATGGGCACAGGCTCCTGTAGGCCAGAGGTCAACCTCAGGTGTCAGTTTCCAGCAGCCTTCTACCTCGTTTTGTGAATCAGGGACTCACATTGACCTGGAGCTTGAGGACTAGCTAGGGTGTCTAGACAGCAAATTCCAGGGATCTTCTAGTTTCTGTCTACAGTGCAGGGGGTTATAAACCTGTTGAGCCACCCAACTTTTATCCAAGAGTTCTAGGAACTGAAATCAGGTCCCCATGCTTGGGCAACAAGTGCTTTACCAGCTAAGCTATCTCCATACCACTCTGCTTTCTTTTGAGTTAGATTTATTTCTGTAGCCTGGGTGGCTTCAAACTCACAGTCCTAGTGCTTCCACTTCCCACAAGCTGGGATTGCAGGTTGTACAGCACCATGCCTGCCTCAAAGAGACTCATTTAGCAGACAGTTTGTTGACTCGGTCTGTCTGCCTTTGGTGAGGGCTTCTGGCTTCATGACGACATGATAGGCGTCACTGTGGTGGAAGGGCCATGGAAGAATCAGACGGAAGACAGAAATCCAGAGAGATTAGGGACCAGACTGACCCTTTTTGTAAAGCTCACTGTCTTGGCAACTGCCCAAAGTTCTTCAGGAACTCCATGAATCACTCTGGGACAGATCCTCTATACTCTAATCACCTTCCAATAGACATCACCTCTTAAGGGTTTCACCATCTTTCAACAGCACCTCACTTGGGGATCAAGCTTCAAACATAAACTTTTGGGGACACATTCAAATAGTACTTGAACCACAGCAGATCCCAAGGCAGCCCCTCTTGTTCACATTGCTGTCTTACTTCTGCCTGAGCTCACAGGGAATATTTCTATCAGTTCCTGAAGCAAGAGGTAGACTTAGGAATCTTTCTGCATTTATACTGTTTCCTTCCTCACCTTCGCGCTAAACTAATATAACATTTAAACCTTTACTTATGTCTTGATTAGGGATTCTGTTCTTCAGCTATGAGATTCATGGTGGGGAGGGAGCAGCAATCCTTTTTTTTTCTTTTTTCTAGGAAAAGAAGCTGATTTTAGTTTCTATTTTAAAAAAAGCACTCACTCACTCATCTCTCTAATCCCAGATACCATGAATCTATTAGGTTAAATGGTAAGAAGAATCAATGTTATAATCAGTTGGCCATATAACAAGGATCACTTGGGTGGGCCCTATGTGACAGAAAGAAGTCTTTGAAAGTAAGGTGGGATGGAACAAGGGAGACAGATGACCCCCTGACTTGGAAGATGGGCCACAAACCAAAGATTCCAAGGAGTCCAAGGAGTGGACTCTCTAAGCTTCAGAAAGGTAGATGGCTCTACTGACTCCTTGACTTCAATCCACTGAAAGCTGTGTTTGGAATTTTAACAATAATCAACTTCTATTATTTCAAGCCCCTGACCATGTGGTCATTTGTTACCAAGCAATAGACAACTTGTATAGACTACATTGCAGAAGGCTCATTCATTGGGAAACACTCCCCGACTCCACATTTAACTTGTCATGATGAAAAGCTGTAGTTCAGGTTTCCTGCACATTGCATACCTCCATCTTTGTGATATGATGTCATCTTCTTGTCAGAAAACACAATTCAATGGAAGATTTTTCTCTTTCTGATGCCTTGTCTTATGCCCTGATACTATATGCAGGTAGAAGTGGTAAATTGAGGTAATTATCTGTAGGTTTCAGTTTTCACCTGATGTCTCCTCAAAAATTGAGAAAACATTCCTTTGGGGGGCCTGCATGATCAACATAAACACTATTGCTTTAATTATTTTATTTTTCTAATTTGATAGTCTCCTAAAGGACTGAAAAAAGAGAAAGGAACAGATGTTACATGAACATCTTCTGGAGAATATAATAATGCATATAGTTTGGGGAGCAGGAGAAGAGACTGGAGAGCCGTCCCTCAGGACCACCCTGACCTGTGGCGCAGCTGTTGTCTGTTTGAAGCATTCCACAGGAAAAAAAAGGTCACTCAGCCCTTCTTGGGAAGTGAAGGCATTCTATCCTATGGTAACTTTCCTGCCTGAACATGTGAGTGAACGTATTTCAGAAGGCTCCTCAATGTCATTCTCCATAGCCCAGGGGCCTCTGGCCCAGAAAAGGTCACACATAATGATAGCAGTGCAGGCATGCCAATTATTGTGCACTCCTGGAAAAAAGAATGTCACCTGCCATGTTACAAAAATAAAACAAACACTGGGCACGCCAGGGCACACGCCTCCGCTTTTAAAACTGCGATGGCCTATGGGAGCCGCTCACTCCAGGTATCAGGCCTGTCTCTTCCTGGGCTGGGTACTGATCACTTCTCTCTCCTCCCTTCCCTCTGGGATAATCACATTTGTCCTAGGCTCTGCCTCCCTAACTGCTACTGGTTGTTATGTTACTGTCTATTGTGTGACTGTCCTGTACCAGATGTCACCATGTGCTTGTACAGAGTAGGAGAGATAAAGAACCCCATGGTACAATGTTTGTCTCCCATTCTCCTGGTAATGTTCTTATTTGGTAATTATGAGAAGCACTAGGTTTGTTCACCTGCCAGGATGCCATAAGAAAGCACATAGACTGAGTACCCTAAAGAGCAGATATAATTTACTCACAGTTCTGCAGACTGGAATGTCCAGGATGAAGGTTCTAGATGATTCAGTGTCTTCCTTTTTATGGCCTTTCTTCTGTACATTTATGGAGAAAATGAGAGAGCAAACACTCTGATGTCCATTTTATAAGGACATTAATTCTATTGGATCATGGCTTTACCTTTATGATCTCGTGTTACCTTAATCACCTCCTAAAAATCCTGTCTCTATACAGTCACACTGAAAATTAGGTCTTCAGCATATGAATTGAGGGAAAAAACAATTCAGTCTATAACACTAGGAGACAAGTGTTTCAGTCATTATAGTGAAGGCTCTTGAAAGCTTGAGCTTTTTAAAATTAATGAAGTAGACCTGAGTTCAGGCAACTTCTACTGGCTTCCAGAAAATGGTATTGATACTACTTTTAAAAAATTTTATTTATTTATTTTGTATGTATATGAATGTACTGTCTGCATGTAGGTTTGTGCACCCATGTTGTGCAATGCTGCCGGAGGTCAGAAGGGGGTGTTGGATTCCCCTGGAGCTGGAGTTCTCCTGGAATTGGAGTTACAGATGGTTCTCAGCTGCCATGTGGGTGCTGGGGATCGAACCCCGGTCCTCTGCAAGAGCAGTCGGTGCTCTTAACCACTAGGCCATCTCTCCAGCCCCTATTGTCACTATTTAAAGCCAGTCATTATTCCTATATGTATACATTATATAAAGTTATATATAGTACTTCGTTTTTTTTTATAGTACTTCAATTGTTTAGTGTTATGATGAAACCATTCCTTTTGATGTACTTGTATGTAGAAGAATTTATCTGATTGGTTGTGATATTCTATGAATCAAAGTCTGTAAATATGAGATAATACATGCTCCTTGTCCCAGACTTGTGCCAGTGAGAGCTGCTGCCTATTGACCAGCATGCTCTTCCTAGTAGGGAACACATGTGGCTTCATAACTGCATTCGGTGGTCTCAAACAGATGTGGCTTCATAGCTGCATTCAGTGGTATCAAACAGATGTGGCTTCATAGCTGCATTCAGTGGTATCAAAAAGTTGTGGCTTCATAACTGCATTCAGTGGTATCAAACAGATGTGGCTTCATAGCTGCATTCAGTGGTATCACACAGTTGCCCAACAATTGAGAGTGACACTTTTCTAAGTATAGGCTTTATAGAATAATTATTAATGTTTTCATTTTTACAGTGATCTCCAGCTTAAACATTTTTCATATATAAACATTTTTCATGTTTATATTATGTGATCTACTATAAAACTGAAATAGAACAGCTATTATCATTTCTATTTTCTGGTGAGAAGACACTTCAGCTTGATGACTATGCTTCCTTGTTGGGACACATCTGCACTCTGAGCACTGTTCTGCCTGCTACTCTACTGCCCCATAAATTTATTGCATAAATAAGAACTAGAAAAAACTCCAAGAGCATAATGATGTCTCCCTGGCATAAAGGAACCACAGTCATTTCTTTGACCTTCTACGACCTTTATGTGAGACAGCTCTGCTATCTCAATAGCCCTGGGCTCTAAGTGCACATACCACACCTACATCCTGTTATAGCATCCATTTAGAGATGTACCTGTGTTTATTGATCAGCCTATACTTTTCATGCAGGACATGACACACTTTCTGGGGTTTTGCCAAAGATTGGCTATTCAGCCAATCAGAATCACAGCAGCCAGCATTGAGGGAGGGCTTCAGATGCTCTGTGCATTTATTTTGGGGGGTTAAGGATGGAACCCAGCACCTTGACTCTGTGGGGTAAGTGGTCTACTTCTGAGTTGCTGCCTCAACTTATTGTGCATTATTGATTTTATTTAATTCATTCAATCTTCACAAATACCCTGAGCAAATAAACAGCCCTCATTTTAGGAGTTGTAAGAAGACAGTTGCTGCCCAGCTCACACAGCTAGGGATGTGGCTTCACTTGGGAGCATCTGTTCTCATTATGCTTTGACAAAACCTGTCAATAAAGTGTTTGAGTGGACAGAGTGGCCTAGAGACCTCTTCGGCATAAAGAATTTCATTTCCCAGCCAGGCGTGGTGGCGCACGTCTTTAATCCTAGCACTTGGGAGGCAGAGGCAGGCGGATCTTTGTGATTTCGAGGCCAGCCTGGTCTATAGAACAAGTTCCAGGACAGCTGGGGCCACAGGGAGACCCTGTCTCAAAAAGACCAAAAAAAAAAAAAAAAGTTCTTTTCTCATCAGATAGCTGTGCATGACAATTATTTTCTAAGATTCTATTATAATCCTTGTTGATATGTCCATTAAAGAGCCGAGTCTTCTGGTAAGGAGATAAAATGTAAGCAGATCATGCTTGCAAGATGAGTCTGGAGAAGTAAAGGACTCAGACGTGCAGAATAAAGGCAGCACGCAAGAAAAAAGCATTAGAAGAAATCAGGAAAACTGAGGTATGGGTCGGGTCAAGATTTGGCCACCAGAGTAACAGTAGATTCTCCCATTGAACCTTACCACGTCATTTTGGGACTACCATGTGTGTACCTGTGAGTGCATGTGTATGTGTGTGTGTGTGTGTGTGTGTGTGTATGTGTGTGCGTGCGCGTGCGCTATGAATGTGCATGTGCAAGTCAGCCTACAGAGGCCAGAAGAAGACATTGGGTGCCCTGCTGTCATCACTATTTGCTTCATTCCCTTGAGACAGGGTCTCCCACTGGCCCTGGAGCTAGGCTGGAGGCCAGCACAGCCCTAAAGCCCCAATGAAGATCCTGTTGTTTCTGCCCTGCATAGCACCACAGGTACCCATGGTCATTCCTAGCATTTTACTCGGGTGCTGGGGACGAGAACACAGATCCCCATTGTTGCAAACAAGTGATCTTTCCCAGTGAGCCATTTCCCTAGCCTGGGATTATTATTTCTTTTTTAAATGCATGTTTTATGTCGAATTTCTGTGTATTTCATACAACAAATCTTAATCATATTTCAATCCTCTCTCCCATAATTCCCCCCATAACCTCCCACCAAAATTCATGCATTCTGTCATATATGTTAAGGCCTATCAAGTCGAACTTTTGTACCCAGATGTCTCTCTCTGCAAATTCATCCACTGGAATCTAGTTAGCCTATCCAGAGTCTCTCCATTAAAGAAGATCAATTCTCCCTCACCCAGCAATAATCAGTTGCCAATAGTTCCATAGTTAATTTTGGGACCTCCTGCCTATTTCCCCAGTTCTATGCTGGGTTCTTGTTTGCTTGACTTTGCATGGGTCTTATGCAAGTTCATAGGAGGAAGTTCCCAGAGACCTGGAAGACTCTGTGTATTTATTTATTTATTTATTTATTTATTTATTTATTTATTTATTTAATCTTTTTGAGACAGGGTCTCTCTGTAGCCCCAGCTGGCCTGGAACCTGCTATGTAGTCCAAGCTGGCCTTGAACTCACAGAGATCTGCCTGCTTTTGCCTCCCGAGTTCTGGGTTTGAAGATGTGCACCACCACACCCAGCTTCTTATGTCAATTTTAAAGATAGAGTCTTATATAGGCTAGTAATTCTTTATGTAGCCGAGGATAACCTTGAACATCTGATTCTCCTGCCTCTATTATCTGAGTGCTGGGCTTATACCTAGTTTTATGTGATGATGGGACAGAACCCAGGGACCTATGAATGCTAGACAAATATTCTATCAGCTGAGATATATTTCCAACATCTGAGCTAGAAATACTTGAACCACTGTGGAAGCTCAGTGTGAACTTGTCTAGATGCTTCTTGTTCCATTCAGTGGTCAATTCACTGAGAGAAGCTTGCATGCAATGATGGTTGTCAGTTCTCCTCTACCAAGCTCTCAGTACGGACTCCATGCCACAGTGTCTCAGGTATCTGAGCAGCTTGGCTTCACCTCATCTCCCCATCTGGCCAGGCCTCAGTACTCTCCCTGCTCACAGACTAAGGAGCATTTTTCTGAAGTCAAGGTGACCTTCACATTGTCTTTTTTTTCTTTCCCAGTTTCATGTACTGATTTCTGATTTTGTAATTTGTAGACTATGGATAATAACAGCACATAGCTTTATCAGTAAGGTCATACATAGGTTAAGTTGCTACAGCAAAGTCACCTCGCAAAACCCAGGGGTTCCAACATGACTGTTTCTCATTTAGCAGGATAGGGATAGGAGTAAGTCTAAGAGCTTTGCTCCCCAAGGACATCCCTGGGAACCATCTTCTGCATTGTTTTATTGTTGTGATCGTTGTCCTTATTCAACCGGCTATGACAATACTTCTGCCTCTGGAGGAAGGAGAGAGGAAATGAAGAGTAAAGAATAACTCTCTATAGAGTGAATTGTACATGTCACTTCTACTTCAAGTGGCATTGGCTGGAATTTAGCTACATGCTCATACGTAGTAGCAAAGGAGTTTGGGAACTATGCTTTGAAGCTGGACACCTGGGTACCTAGTTGTGAAGGTCAGTGTTGACTGTCCACTTGATAAGATCTAGAGTCATCTAGGCAAGAGGGAAGCTTCCAGAAACACTGTGAGGTCAATTTAGATACTGTGACATAAATATCCTCAATATTTCCATTAAGCTACCATTATCACAACCAACTCTCCTTATGTTGACTCTTAGATAATATGTCTTTTTTTTTTTTTTTGAGACAGGGTCTCCCTGCAGCCCCAGCTGTCCTGGAACTCACTATGTAGACCAGGCCAGACTTGAACTCACAGAAATCTGCCTGCCTATGCCTCCCGAGTGCTGGGATTACAGGTGTGCACCACCACACCCAGTGATAATATGTCTTTTATAAATATTTTAATCAGAGAGGTCTCAGGTCAGAGAAAAATAAGAAAATTTCTGTCATAAGCAAAGAAAGGAGGCTTAAAAGTTGTATTAGAGGGTAGGAGGTTTAAAAAATTATATTAGAAGGGTTGGAGAGATGACTCAGCAGGTAAGAGCACTGCTTTTCTTCAAGAGGGCTAGGTTTGGTTCCTAGCACCCACTTGGCATCTACCAATCATCCCTAACTCCAGTTGCAGGGGATCTGATGCCTTCTACTGGCATCTGCAGGCATTGCACACACAGGTACACTTATGTTCAGGTAGGCAAAACTCATACACATAAAATAAAAACAAATAAAACAGTTTTTTAAAGTTATATTAGACATTTTTTCAGACTCAGAATTTCATTTAACCCAGGCCAGTCTCAAACCTCCTATGTAGGCAGAGACGACCTTTGCCTGATTCTCTTCTGCCTCTACAACCTTAGTGCTAGGATTACAATGCCCCACCATACCTGATTGTATTCGGTGTTGGGCATTGAACCAGGGCTTTGCCCATTCTAGACAAGTACTCTACCAGTGATCTTATAGGGAAATCCTGTGCTTATGTTATTTTAATGCCAGAACCACCTTGTGCAATTAATATGGCCAATCTAATATTTCAGAGGGCACGCACGTGTGCACACACTCCGACACAGGTTTATCTATCTAGACTTTATGCTCTTTCTTTTATGTCAGGTTTTCTTTATCTGCTATTAATTTCACTTCTCTTTGCCCATTCCCTCTATGTACGTTTATTTTTTGTAATATTCCTATCTGAGAACACTCATGTAGGAGAGGAAAATTAAAACTAAAGCCAGGTGTGGTAGCAATCTTATAATCTTAGTCCTGGGAAGGCAAAGGCAGATAGAACCTTAGACTTCACTGGCCCGCTAACCTAGCCTACTTGGTGAGTTCCTGGCCAGTGAGAGAGACCATCTCCACAAACAAACAAACAAACAAACACACAAACAAACAAACAAACAAACTGTGAGAGAATCTGGGATGCAGTACCCAAGGTTTTCTTCTGGCTTCCACATACACACATACATGTGTACACACATACATACACATGAACATGCACACACACACACACACACACACACACACACACACAAGAAATAAGAAAACGTGTCCATATAAGCAAGGAAAAGACATTGTGAGATAGGAAGCTTAAAAATTAGATTTGGGGGCTGGAGAGTTGGCCTACCGGTTAAGAGCGCCGACCGCTCTTACAGAGGACCCGGGTTCGATCCCCAGCACCCACATGGCGGCTGAGAACTGTCTGAAGCTCCAATTCCAGGAGAACTCCAGTTCCAGGGGAATCCGAGACCCTCTTCTGACCTCCTCGGCGTTGCACGACACGGGTGCACAGACTTGCATGCAGACAGTACATTCAAACACATACAGAAATAAATAAAATTAAAAAAAAAATTAGATTTGATCTCACAGGTCAAAGCCAGTCAGGGGAAGTTCTTGGATATAGAGTGACATAATGAAAGTGCTCTAGTGTCTTTGTAAAGATACACATGTGCCTCCGTATCCACTGGGGCATTTGTCTAAAAGAAAGGTGACCTTTTAACTTTTGTCATTGGTTAGACATGAGAATTCGTCTAGGCAAGGGCAGTGACTGTGGGAATACAAAGAAAAGGCTGGATCTGAATGTCATTATGGAGGCAGGAGTTTGAGCAGGACGATTGAGAGTTCAAAGCCAGCTTATGCTACAGAACGAGTTCAAGGTCCGCTGAATAATTTAGGAAGAACTTGTGTCAATGAAAGGGAAAAAGAGAGAGAAAAGGAGAGTGAGAACAAAAGAGAGGAGGAGGAAAAATAAGTTTTCTCATAAATACTAGGGGTTGAACGTATGCTTCCTTCAGAGTTGGAAGAGCTGATGTCACCATTAGAAAGTAAGTCCCACTAATGTAATAATGTTCCTTGCAACTGTCAAATGCAGCTGGGTGTGGTAGTATGCACCTTTAAGCCCAGTACTCAAGAGGCAGAGGCAGGCAGATCTCTGTGAGTTCAAGGCCAGTCTGGTCTACATAGAGAGCTCCAGGACAGCTGCAGGGAGACCCTGTCTCAAAAAGACAAAACGAACAAACAAACCAAACACCAAAAACCAAAACCTAAACAAAACAAACCAAAAAACAAAAAGCCCAAACAAAACAATGACTGCAAATACAGTGATCCTGACATTCTCTACTTGGTTCAGACTTCTACTGTCATTCAAAGAACATTGATAAGAATGTCAGGAAAAGTAACTTCATCATAGATAACGCTGCATACCCCATTGTAATTGAATGAAAAGATATTTAAATCTCATAGTCTGGTTAATTTTATGTCTGTTATTTCATTTTCAAGTCTGAAAAATGATTAAGTCTCAAACTGGAAGACAATTTAGCTGTTCTTGTTTTGAGATGTGGTCTTACCCTCTAGTTCAGGCTGGCCTGTATATAGCTCATGGTAGCCTCATACTTCTCAAACTTGCAGCAATCCTCTTGCTTCTGCCTCTTAAATGCTGGGATTGCTGATGTGACACACTATGCTTGGTGTCAGACATGCTATTTAAATGCAAAATTAAATTAGGAACCCATGTCTTCTATATAAGGAGTACTACCCATAGAGATGTAG
>VZQC01011693.1:475269-569043 GCA_009823505.1 Rhizomys pruinosus
TGTAGTGTATGTATGTATGTATGTATGTATGTATCTATCTATCTATCTATCTATCTATCTATATATAGAAATATATATATATATATATATATATATTTATATTTATATGAAAACTCTAACTTTCTTGGATAAATAGCAATGCTGTCCAGGCTTCTTCTACCTCCCTTAACACATGGAACCAGCTATACTGCCCTCCTCTACTATTCTCTGAGGTTTACAGATACTGCAGAGCCAGTAGAGAGAGCCGACCTATAAACAAACTCTCTATTGCCAGTGGCAGCCTAGATAGCCAGTCCAGGTGCTTCAACTCCATGGAATGCACAGTGTTTTTAATCCATTATTTTTGGAGATAAGTTCTGAAGGGGTTTTGAGTTAAAGCGTTTTTTTTTTTTTTCCTATTGTTTGTTCATTGTTAGTCAGAATATTGGTGGCCAAACATGCCTTCATTTTTGATTAATTACCCATCATCCTATTTAATGACCTCCTAATTCTTTTTTAAATTAATTAATTTTTATTGATGATTTGTGCATTTCATGCATCATCCTTCTGTCCAATTTAGATATATTCCCCTCTCCCTGCCCCCTACCCCACCCCATCCCAGTTCACACCTTCTACCATACATGTCTTGCATCTTTCTCTCAATCTTTCCAAAGTTTTTCACTTCAGAGTCTTGTTGTTTGGGGCAGAATTTAACTGTATCAATCAGTTCTTTGGCCCAGTCTTTATGTCGTTGTTGTTCCCTCCCCCCTTGTATTGCTCCAAAATATGCCTATATAACCATCACATATGTATCAAAATTATGACCTCTCAGAATAAACTGTATGTTAATTAAAAAAAGATTATTTAAAAAGTGCCCCCCATTGTTGATTGAGTCAGTACGAAATATACTGGTTAGGGCTCTGACCCAGTGCTTTGGAGCCAAGGAGTCAGAGCCTGGCGCCATTACTCTGAAGGTAGATGACTTTTGCAAAGTTACTTAACTTACTCTAGCTGCCTTTTTAAAAAATCATCTATAAAGTGAAGTTACACTACTAGTATCTGTCCCACAAGCTTGTCTTGAGAACTGTGAGAGAACTGATGTGTGCATTAAATAAGAAATATCTCCTGTTGGCTCAGACATTTGAGGGTTTGGACCTCAGTTAGTGGCACTGTTTGGAGAGATGCAGCCTTGCTGGTCCTGACTTTCAGTGTTTATTGCCTCAGCCCACTTTCTGCTTGCTTTTTCTGCTTCTGGTTTGTGGATGGAAATGTGATCCCCAGTCTTCTTGCTCCTGTGGCTTGCATGTCCCCATTGCATGTCCCCCACCATGACAGACTATCCCTTTGGAACTGTGAGTCCAAATAAACCCTTCCTTTAGTTACTTTCGGTCATGGTGTTTCATCACAGCAACAGAAAAGTGACTAATACAGCATTATACAATTAGTTATTACACTATAACTCTAATTTTGCTTTCATGTATTGATATTTTCTTCAGTAAGCAGAAAATGAATAAGAAATTGATAAAATCCAAGGAATCAAACATTAGAACAATCTTTTCAAGTGAAAGTAATGTAAGTTAGCTATGTACACACACACACACACACACACACACACACACACACACAAACACTCTGATAAAATATCTGGGACAAGCCACAGAGGATGGCTTCATATTTGGCCTTTTTATTATGATTGCTATTATACTTTTATGGATTTCTAAAGAAAAAATTCTCAAAAGATGCTGTCATATATTTGGGATAGAGAGAAGGCTAGTTGCACAATTGGAAAATGTTTTAACAAGAAAAATATTTTAGAACATTGACCTGTTTATTTTTACATCTATTTGTGTCCAGCCTCATTCTAAAAATAATATGAGGTGGTAATTAGAAGATTAAAGTTTGGTCAGTTAAACATAATGACTGATGAAAATAGAAATGGTATATTAAATAAAATGGGGAAATACATTTGAAATATAAATATGAAGAGTTCTAATTCATTTGGGATGAGATTCATTGAATTATTCAAGAGAAAAATAAAACTTAAATACTGAAGAGGTAGATGTTTTAATAAAGCTTTCCTTGCTTTGAAGTGGTAAAGTTTAAAACAAGAGAGTTTTCCTGAAACCCAAACACAGCTGGTCCTGAAGCACCTGAGTATCGATGTATTATAAAGTTTACACAAGCGAAGACTCTCAGGTGAGTGAGATTTCAATATGACAAATACTTGTGAAATAGTGATGTTTTCAACTAATGAGTAAGAACCTACTTAGCAAGAAAGAGGATGTGTTAGTGTTATTTTACTGTAATAAACACGTGGGACAGATGAATTTATAAGGAGGAAAGGCTTACCTTGGCTCACGGTTGTGGAGGCCTTAGTCTACTATGGTAGCTGGTTAGGTTGCTTTTGGGTCTGACATGAGGTATCACTCCATGGCAGGAGCACATGGCAGAGGAAGATGCTCACCACATGGCACCTGAGAAGCTAAGAGGAAGGGTCTGGGGTTCCTCTCTTCCTTTAGGATATACCCACAGGGACTTGAAACCTCCCAGTGGGCTCCACCTCTTAATGTAAGGATAAAATTACTCATAAGAACTTTATAACACATTATTAAATTGATTCCAACATCTCACAAAGGCTTTAAGCAAAATATAGGTCTCTGAGAGTCTAATGATAGCAGAGATTATAGTTGTACAGATGTTGAAGTTTGTGTCATCCTCAACTATGACTAGAAAGCAGTATCTTTAAAATACAAGCAAGGAAACAGACAAAATGAATGAACAATCTTACTGTCCTAAAACTTGTTTTGAGAGCTCATGTAATAAATAGGCATTTATGGAAGACATTGTTGTAGGTTTTAGGCAATACTATAATGAAAAAAAGACATAATGTGTTCCAGGCTTATTGAAAACAAAACCAATCAATGACCATGGGGTAGGTAGGCATGTACAATATGGGAATTACACTCTTTTAACAAGTACAAGAGATTTCTAATGCTTTTGATCCTGACTTTATTGGCAAATTTAAAGGCAAGGCAGTAGGAATTTATCTCTCAGTCCTTTCAGCCAAATTCCCAACTTATCCATATTAGTGAATATTGGTAGAATAAGCCCAACAGTGAATTCTTTATATATACTAACTACAGATTAACTCTCTTGCTGGTAAGATTTCTTAAGGATGATTTTGTACTTTATTTCAAAACAGTCTACTACTCAGCCAAATGGCATTTCTCATTCATCACTCAGCTAGTGTTTATTTGGGAAATTAATAATGTCTTAATTCTTATAAATTGTGCGAAACACTCTTAAAATCATTTTATGTTGGTCTAATTCTAAACCCAAGGCATCATTTTTCAAACTGTACTCCATAGTGGGGTCAACTTGGCAAACATTGTATATAACCTGCCCTTCAACCCCACAGGTACAAAATACACATTAAATGTGAAATGCCTTTATAAATATTTATTTTAAAAACTTGCTTACCACGAGGTTTCTTAAGTTTAATAAAGAGACAGCTTTCAAAGAACAGCTATTAATATCTACACACTCTGAGCTTTTGTGGAATAGCATTTGGGATGCTCTAGCCAAAGATAAACAGCATGAAAATAGCAGGATAAATACAGGATAATGAGATGCAATTTGAAGTCACAGAGGAATGACCTTTAACGCACATACCATTTTATATTTGGGGAACCCTTTCCTTTCATAGTCACGGTTATTGAAGTTGCTGTAGGCATATTTCAGAATCTCATAATTCAGACTTCTCTGTGACCAGGAAGCTGTAACAGTACAGAGGAGACCAACTCTTCAAGCCCTTTATACGGGAGAAAGGGCACCCTTCTTTTCCCTTCATGTTGGAGGTGATCTGCATTGAATAGTCCTACAGGATCAATAATAGACTAAATCAGGGCAGGTTTTAGAGTGAATGGGGCACTATTCCTAAATATGGAGGACCAGGAATACCCCAATGTAAGCTAGAAAGCCAGACCACACCTCCTTTCTGTGTGTCTTGAGCCACCTGAAACTTTTTTGGGAAGATCAGATAACTATTGTTTCCCTGGCTCCCTCAGAGAGTGAAGAACATATGTGAAATGATGAAAATCTATATAGATGTATAATAAAAGGTCTGTTATGGAAATTGGCACACTCTGTTAGGGATGGTGGTAAGTTCCACAATACCACATTGTGATGTTGTGGAGTCAGGGAAGATGGCAGAATGAGTTCCCAAACCAAGGGTCTCCAGTGTTGGAGGACCAGCGAAGATGGATGTCCCAGGCAGGGAAGACTGAGAGAATGTCTTCTTCCTCTGGCTTGTTGTTCTCCCTAGTTCCTCGAATGGTTGAATGATGTCCACATTGGTGTGGGTAGAACTCCTTTATACAGTTTAGAGTTTTCAAACCTCTTCATGGACACCTCTGCAGATCTTGTTTATCAGGAGCCCTTAGGTCAGTTAAGTTGACACATGAGGTTTAGCTAATTATATATAAGGACAATTGTTTCAGCTTTTCCTTAATTTGTTAAATTTTTTTAAAGAGACATGTAGCTCAGGGTTCAG
Organism: Rhizomys pruinosus; assembly: GCA_009823505.1. Taxonomy (NCBI): domain Eukaryota; kingdom Metazoa; phylum Chordata; class Mammalia; order Rodentia; family Spalacidae; genus Rhizomys; species Rhizomys pruinosus. The sequence continues at coordinate 479,801 of VZQC01011693.1, forward strand.
AATCCTCTTGCCTCAGTGGACAACTATTTTATTTTATTTTTTTATTTATTTATTTTTAATTTTTTTTTAATTTTTATTTATTTCTGTATGTGTATGAATGTACTGTTTGAATGCAAATTTGTGCACCTGTGTCGTGCAATGCCGCGGAGGTCAGAAGAGGGTGTCGGATTCCCCTGGAACTGGAGTTCTCCTGGAATTGGAGTTTCAGACGGTTCTCGGCCGCCATGTGGATGCTGGGGATCAAACCCGGGTCCTCTGCAAGAGCAGTCGGTGCTCTTAACCGCTAGGCCATCTCTCCAGCCCAGTGGACAACTATTTTAGATGAAGGTATTGATGATTCTGTTAAGAGAAATGGAAAGAGGAAGAGCCACTGTAATAAGGAAACAAAAGGTTTAAGTGGATTTTAAAATGGAAAGTGGCTGGGAAACAATGTTCCCAAGAGATCCTAACTTGAAGGATAGTTTATATTCTGAAATGCAGTGTGACATGGGGAGAAGGAATCAGGGTAGAAACCAGAAACTATGGTTTTATTCTTTTGGTTTCAATCAAATCACTTCTTCCAACTTCTGTTTTCTTCTCAGTAAGATGGAGTTATTTCTGGGAGTTTCACTGAATGGCTGTGAAGACCAAATGTGGCAATGTCGATGCATGGGCGCTGAGCCTTGGAAAGGGGCTGTGTCCTTGATTGTGACTTTAACCTAGAATTTTACCCTAACAAACCACACCTGGCCACTCTTATGGATTATCTGCTGCCGTGAAGACAGTGAAGAAGCCAAGAGGAAATAACAGTTCAAGCTCTACATTTCTGTTTCTGATCACACTTAGAGAGGGACTTTAAAAATATATTTTTGTGCTGGGAGTGGTTGGCACAGGCCTTTAACCCCAGCACTTGGGAGGCAGAGGCAGGCAGATCTCTGTGGGTTCAAGGCCATCCTGGTCTACGTAGTGAGTTCCAGGTCAGCTGGAGCTACAGGGAGACCCTGTCTCAAAAAAGACCCAAAAAAAATATTTTCTATGCCTGGAGACTTGAGACAATCTCTTAAATCTAGGGTGTTACAAGGAAGCAAAACAAAGAGAAGTCCTAAGTAGGCTTTATATACAGATAGCCACATTACAGATGATAGATACTGTTTCCCTGCCAGAAGACACAGGTCCATTCTGAGCATCAAGTGTGGACCTATTACAAGAAACTCTACTCCCAGTGACATCACTTCTGCCCAGAACACTGCTGTCCATTGTGTTCAGTGCACTTAGGATTTGTCTACAGGTTTTGTATTATTTACTTCATCACCCACACTAGCAACAAATTTAAGCACAAAACAAGTTTCAATATATTATGTGTCAGTGAGCTTACTTGGATGTGTCTGAACTTTCCTGTATCCTGTGTTCTAATGGACAGACCCTCTTGGGCTCTGTCACTTTCTGTTTCCCTTTGCCGTCTATTTCTTCCCCACCAAGAGGAAGAAGGTCCCTGCTTGCTTTATTTATTCTGCTGTTTTCTCCTTGACTTTGGCCTTGCTTAGATCCTGGCAGGTGGTCCACAGCTTGCATTTTTTTAATCTCCCTGTTGGGGTTGCACCTGCACGTTTATCCAGGGCAGTGTAAGGACTGGGAGTGACTTCCTTTCACTTCACAATGATTGCAGTATGGGAACAAAGACAGAATAGAAAAGACTCATCTTGGTTTCAGATACTGGAAAAATGTTGTGACTTCCAAAGTGTAATATCTGTTTCGCAAAAGTTCAGGGTTGCAAAATATGAAAGTATTCTGAGATAGGTTGTTTACAACTACCAACCACCTGCTCAGAGAGTGAGCTTGGAGATGCTGTTGACACAACTTTGCCTTAGTTTTAGTTTTTTTTTTTTTTTAAATATTTTATTGATTTATATTTTGTGTATGAGTAGTGTATTACCTGCATGTGTGTAAATCTGTGTTGTGCAGTACCTGTGAAGGTCAGAAGAAGGCATCTGATCCTCTGAAACTGGAGTTACCACTGTTAGCCAACAAGTAGTAGGTGCTGGGAATCAAACCCAGGTCCTCTCCAAGAGCTGCCAGTGCTCTTAACTGTTGAGCCATCTCTCAAGCCCCTGGTTTTAGTTTTCTCCAAGCCCCTGGTTCTGTCGTACCTGTATTCTCCAAGAAGATGAATTATTTTTCTTAGGAGTGTTTCATTTTAAAAGTCTAAAACAAGAAAAATTTCAATTAAATTCTGATGAATGTAATATAGACTTGAGAATCTATTTGTTCTTATTATGTTTATTTGTAGGAAGCTTCTCTTGCTACGAGCAGGTACAGCACAGTCCTGCTAAGGGAAGGGGAACACAGTGGCCACCTGCGGTCACAGTGGAGACCTGACCCCTCAGCGCAGAAGTCAGTAGGTCAGTTTCATAACCCAACCTGAGAGGTACTTCCAACTCAGGTGCTTAGCCTGGATGGCCTCCCATCTGGCCACACTCAAAGACTGTTGGTCTATGGACAGGAATTTCAGGCTGATGGCTTATCTTCAGCCTACACCCAGTCACAATTCACTCCACAGGTTGGCGACCTGATTGGTCCCCATCCAACCCCATGCTAGCTGCTAGCTTACCAGGTTGGTTATCTGATAGATCCCCGTCCAACCCACTAGTCACGGACACTTGAAATCCAGGCCTCCTTAGCCTATATACATGCAAAATAATGGACCTGGGAATTCTGTGTAATGATGGTAATGGAGAATTCAATTTATTGCCTGCTGCAAGTCACTTTTATAAGCAAAATGCTGTCATCTCCCAGAGCCAATCACAGACCCCCAGTCTCATGCCACTGTATACTGCTGCTCTGCCTAGCATCATGTGCCTGGGCCATGTTGCTCCCTCTTGGGGTGGGGGTCAGAGGAATTCCATAATTTCCACATTGTGCCCTGAGGGATGCCAGTTGAGAACTAGCCCCTAATTCAAACTGGATCGTCCCACATTTATTGATTTGAGAATTTCATACAAATGTGTTTTGATCATATTCAGACTCTCTCCCCCCTCTCCACCCTGACCTCACTACCTTGCCTGCATGCCCTATGAGACTGTTTCTCTCTGTTTTTAAAGCTCTATCGAGTCTAATCTGTGTTTTCAAAATGCTCTGGCTTGTGGGTCTATCCCTTGGTGTCTGGTCCATCTACAAGGTGTCATACTAGTAAGAAAACTGACTCTCCTTCTCCCAACATCTATAAACTGCCTCAGCTAGGGCTGGAGTTTCTTGCCTACCTCTCCTGATTGCTTCCAATCAGATTACATCCCATAATAAACATTTACACTGGCCACATTTAGCTTGCTGTTTCAGATTTCTATAGTACAAGTGTAGCATAGCAGGTATATGTTTAAGGTATTATCACTGTGCAGCTTTACACAAGATGGTAGACTTGCAGTTAAGGATTTAAACAAGAATGTGTAATATTTCCTATTTTTCATGGATCATAATCTAATTAAATGCTAATGTTGGACCCTGACGTGCTCAGTGATGGCCCATTGAGACTGCACTGTAGAGTCAGGAATTCAAGCATTTAGGTGCAGTGTGTGATGGTGCCTACCGCCTGTGATCTCAACCTCACAGTGGGGTAGGTGCATGCTCACAATCGTATCTCCATTTTCAGATCACATATTTGAGAGTCAGGAAGCTTTATTCATGTGACTTAGCTGGGGGCATTATATTTAAACATAGGCCCATTACAAAAATGTTAGGGGTAATTTTTTTTCCCCAGTGAGAATAGCTAGAAATTCAGAAAATCTCAAAAGTACAAATACTGCTGCCTTCAAAGGGCTTAGTCTTGTTCCAGCTACTGAAATATTCCCAGTGAAAATGCCTAAATCACCTTATTGATGGTCAATCCAGAAGAGAAAAATAAGACTTGCCTTTAATAGTCAAATTCATATTTATAATCACATACCTTTATAGTGGTATATAGTTGGCAATTAAGATAGTTTCCTCCAGAAGAATAACTTTTCCCTTTTTTCACATAACAAATGTAAAGTGGAATGCGATAACACTGAAAAGCAATTTCATAAATAACATAGCCAATTAAGCAGCAATGTCCGATTAAACAGTAAGTCCAGAGATTTAAAATTATAAATCAAAGTTTTTATTTATTATTTTTATTTTATGTGTATGAGTGTATTGCTTGCATATGTTTAAGTACCCCTGTATTGTGCAATGCCTGTGGAGGCCAGAAGAAGATATCAATCCCCTAGATCTGGAGTTGTAGATAATTAGCTGCCAAGTGGGTGCTGGGAATGGAATCCAGGTCTTCTGGAAGAACAGCAAATATTCTTACCCTCCGAGCCAATTCCCCAGCCCATAAATCAAAATTTTAAAATGCTTAATAAAATATGTTTTCGCTTTCTATTTTGAACAATGGGATTTAATTGATAAAATAAAATCAATGTACACAATTACATTACAAACATGACTGAAATTTGGTGAGATAGCAAAGATAATTGATTTTTTTGTTTGCTTAATTGTCCATTAATAGGCTCGTGATACATGGATGAGGAATCAGATAAAAACATACAATTCCAGAATTATTATGAGTGCAAAGCACAAAACTTTCTATTTCTTCTTTTTTTTAAAGTCACTAATTTATGTTATTTTTGCTCATGTTATGAAAATTCATTATGCTAGAATCTATTGCATTAAGGCTGTCAGAGAGAAGGCATTTGACGAATTTGCTAACTGGTCCTTTCTTTTACCTATTAAATCTGTCTACACTCCAAAGGAAGACCCATTTCTGATACTGTCGGAATCCAACAGTGGAACATGCATGGGATGTGGATATAATCAGCTTTTAGTTAAGAAATCAGGCCAAGAGATGCTTTTTCAGGATGGTGGAGGTTCAGGGATGGCTGGGCTGGAGGGTCCCACTGGGGGCAGTTTGTGGCAGTACATTGGCATCATCCCTAGCAGGGGAATTTACACATGGGGAACCAGCGCAGGTTTCAAGCCAGACCCCTCCAGACCCCCACCAGCATCCTGATGGGTAGAGATTTTACTGTGTATCCAATTCTTATAGACAGATCACTGTGCCCCTTAGTACACCCACTTGTGCTTGGGCTGGTGGTGTGCAGAGCTCTCTGAGACCCTTAAACCTCTTGACCTGGTCTGAGGGCGGCACTGATTTCACTAGGCTGTTCTTAGATTTTCTGTAATTCTTTAAGTTAGACAGAAGTTTAGATGATTATTCCTCTCTCATGGGAAATTCCACATTTTTCCCAGTTGATTCATTCCATAAGTAAAGCTATGTATTGGCAACAACATTGGGAAATAAATATCCCTTTTTGTAGTCTAAATTAATATTCTGAACCTGTTTCTTCTTTTTCATGGGTCAGAGCAGGTTTTTTATGTTACTGACCATTGATCAAATTAGGAAAATGAAATATTTCTGAGTACAAATATCTATAGAAGTCATGTGTGTGTATGTGTGTTTTGCTAAAATACAATTAATTCCTTAACTTTAAGAACAATGGATTCTGATTTTGAAAAAAACTTTATTACTGAAAAGGATAATGCCAATATTCTAAAAAATAGTGACATTCAGAATAACTTTGGCCAATTACACTGATATATGTAAAAAAAAAAAAACCCGAAAATATCCACCCCATAATTTTTTTTTGCTCTAGAAAGTCTAAGAAAACCCAGACTGGCTTGTATTACCAGGAACTGAACATGGTAATTAAGCAACTGATTTAAAAGCAAAGAAGGAATTCTTGTAACTGCCCAACACAAAGCAGATCTTCCAATATAGAATTATTTCCACCTTGCTCTTTATATGATAGCATGTATAGTCCAGAGCCCTGTCAATTCATATAGTATTTTCAATTAGTCATCCATTTCCCTCCAGAGCAAATAGATTTATAATTTTTACTTGGGATTTATGAAAATACTATCATAAAAGTCCCTGTACATATGTTGACTATCAAAATCAGGTATAGTATCTGATTCTCTTAGAATGAATTCAATGGAGTTGATTAAAAATGCTTAGCATATTACATCATTAACATTTATAAGTTCTTTTAGTTCTGAATGCTTTGTGCGTATTTTTGTTTATACAAGTAAGTCTGGCTAAAATTATACATTATATTTAAAAATTGGATTTGAAGCAAGTGTTTTCCTGGCTTTGAATTGGGGACGTATTTTCTTGGTTGAGTGGGAAGCTGTTTCTATTCTTTGAGAAGCAGGGTAACTTCTAAGGCATTGTAGATGCTAAGAAACACAACAGAACACTCATTCGTTCCAGGTTTCCAATTGCAGGAGAAAGCAAGGAACTGTTTAGCAACATTCAGGAAATCCTTCCTGACGCCTGTTTAGTCATGCTTCTGTCAATGGTCTCAGTCATTTTTCTGTAAATGACTTGGGCTAGTGGCAGGGGAGCCAGAGAAGGACTGTACCCTGGGCTACGTGCCATTGATTTCCAGTCTAAGCTCCTCAAGCAGCATTTCCTTCTCACCTCTCTGCCTGTCCTGTGTGCTACAAGGTCAGGCAACGGGGCCTGAGATAGCTATTTTGCAGGGCCCTTATCTGTTACCTTCTTTGAAGGGGGTGGAAAGCACCAGTGGGAACCCACACAGGATGTACCACGTGTGAAGAGTGAGCATGCCACACAGTCATTTCACCGCCACCACTGTGTTTTGGCAAATTACTGACAAAGTTTCACTGCAAGCTTTTCTAGCCCTAAGTTTCAGCTTGAGCAGAGACAGAGAAGGGGGCAGGCGTAGCTCGCTCAACTGGAATCGAAAGGAAGGAGGGAGTGGAATGAAAGCCAGTGGAGAGGGAAAAAAATCAGAAATGTAGAAATTAATTGTAGCCAACATTTCAGGATCTGGAGAGAGGTATCTTTGCCACTCTTGGACATATACCCAGCAGACTCCATATCCTACCACAGAGAGCTGTGCACATCCATGTTTATTTCTCTTCAATTTATAATAGCAAAGAAGTGTAATGAGCCTTGATGTCCATCAACAGATGAATGACTAATGATAATTTGGGACATATACACAATAGAATTTTATTCATCTGCAAAGATAAATGAAATTATGAAATTTGGGTGACAATGGCTATGCCTGGAAAATATATTGAGAGGACCAAGGTTTAGAAAGATGAATAGCACATTCTCTCTTATATGTGGATTGTAGCTTCTATTTTTTTATTTTTTATTTTTTGTCTTTTTTGAGATAGGGTCTCTCAGTAGCCTCCGATGGCCTGGAACTCACCATGTAGACCAGGGTTGCCTGGATCTCACAGAGATATGCCTGTCTCTGCCTCCTGGGTATGGGATCAAAGGCTTGCACCACCATGCCCCGGCGTGGCTTCTAGTTTTTATACAGGTGTATTTATGTGGGAAAGAATGTGGGTAAAGATTAGGAAACCCGAAAATGACTCAAGGTGGGGGGGCGCAAGGCTTTAAGGAAGAGAGGGGAGAGTGAGAGAACATGTGTGATATTAAGTAGAAAGGGGAGTCCTGGGAAAGAAAGGATAAAAGGGGGGAGGAGCCAGCGCGATGGAGATGAGAAGATGGAGTGGACTGAGGATCAACTAATGTTCAGGAGGTATGAAAATGTTATAAGAAAATCTTTTTAAAAAATTTTTATGTGTGTGAGTGTTATGCCTGTATGCGTATAAGCGTGCCAAGTGGTGCAGTGCCCACAGAGGACAGAAGATGTCGGATCCCCTGGAACTGGAGTTATGGATGGTTGTTAGCTGCCAAACCATCTCTCGAGCCCCAAACCTGTTAGTTTGTATGTGAATGGAAATATAAAATCTAAACAAGTAGAGCCACAGAAAGTATATCAGTAGTGATGTCCCAGAGTGTTACTTCTTCTATATCCCACACCTGTGCGTCTAATAGAAGCTGAGATTCTTACCCTCATGCTCAGGCCATTATGTGGAGTTAACCTCAAGCTCCTATCACAGCAGCTTTTTTTCAATAAAATTTTTCCTTTATTAACAATTAATCAAATAATATATCAGAAGAAAAATACACTATATGAAGTTCATATGGATAGGCTCTTATGTGGTAAAAATATGGAGTACTATAAAAATTAAAATTCAAAAAACAATCTATCCATTTAACTTAACTTCCAATGACAGCAAAGCATAGAAATAGTTGAATCTTAAAAAGAGTAAAATGACTTTTTATTTACTTACAGATTATTCTAAAACATTTTTGGGATCATATTTGAACAGTAATGTTGCATGCAGGAACGAAGAAATAATAATTTTACATTCCCAGGTTACATAGCAAGTTGATGTATGTTTTAATGTACTTTCAAAGAAGAGATTGATTCTTTCTCATAAATCTTAGAACTTGGGAAAATAGAGACATAAACTTCAAACATTATCTATAGTAGTATAAGGCAATGTGATATTCTATTTACTAAAAAAAGCATGGGATTCCCCAGGCACACCACTGGGAGCCCAGATTCCCTCAGGCATAGGTTTTGCTTAGTAGCTGTGGCAGGACCAGGACTTCTGAGAGTCGCAGTGTGGGTGTCATGCAGGGAGTAGTGGGTGTGGTGGGTTCAGAGCACAGAAATCTCTGCTTAGTCCCTGTTTTCACAGCAAGAGGACTGGCCGAGTGCGTTTGCCCAGAGCACAGAGGTTTTGTTGTCTGCCATGTTTAGATTCTCCTTCCTCAAAAACATTGTTAGAGCAGGCAGTGTGGTAGCATACTGTCCCAGAACACTTCACGTGGGCCAAGAGAGTGCACCCTGTCCCTAGCAGTGTGTTTTGTCACAAGTGGCTCTTGATATCTGGGCTGCCTATTGTAGGCTCAGTCCGTTTTAGAGGTGACAGTAAGACAGCAGGGCTTGTGTGGTTTCTTCCAGTTTGGAAAGTTAAAGGGGAACAGAGAGCCTTTACCCTTGGTTAGTGGGGTCACTGCTGTCATGTCTGCTCCCAGCCACTGCTGCGATGGCTGCCAGCGGCCACACATTGACAGAAACATCAGGATCAGAAGTGTAGGAAGAAGTGACAAAGGCTGTTCATGGAAAATATGCTTTTCTTATTGACTGGCTTATACAGGATGTCTTACAAGTACAAATCCCTCACCATTTCAAACTTTTATTTTATACAGTAGGAAGAAAATGAACATTAAAGGATTCTCAAACCTCAGCTTCTTGGCAGGAATTTTTGGCTCATTATGTGGTCATTCATACTAATCTATATGTTAAAAAAGCAAGAAAAAAAGCACCCCCTTTGTTCTAATCTTTAGATTGTTGTTTTGCAGGACAGCCAATAAAATTAAAACAGAATCCTTTATTTTTTAAAGAGACTATAAGGCAAATAAACATTTTCATGCCTCAGCTAAACAGATCTATACATATTTAGGTTTTTGATGATAAAATTTTATTATTATTTGTAAAATTGCTCATATCCCTAAAACACATTGCAACAGCTCTAGCCCCCACAACTGGGAAAAAAATCAATGCAAATGGTTTCAAGTTTTGGAAAGCTCTTCAATGTACTTTTTGTTGTCGAAGCTTTCTGAGATTTCTGATATCAGATGTGTCAGACTTATTACAGAATGTAAGAGCAGTCTCTCTATCAATCATAACCACATGCCTGACAAGGAAGGGAGGAGTATTTTGGCTCTGAGTTTTAAGGTCAGTCCATCATAGCAGAGAGGACAGGAGTATCAGGAGTGTGAGGCAGAAAGCAGAGAGGAGTGCTGGTGCTCAGCTTGCCTTCTCCTCTTTATGTTTCAGGACCCCCATCCATGGAGTGGTACCACTCGCATTCAGGGAGGGTCCTCCCACCTCAGTTAAACATCTCTGGAAATGTCCTTTTAGACAGAGATGTGTTTCCTACATAATTTTAAATCTTGCTAGGCTGACAATCAAGGTTAACCAGCACAGCCTCTGCTGATTATCTCGTATTGTTGGATGAATAATAAGACACAAGTACCTTAGTTCATAAAAATGTGGAAGTGTTTTGATTTGCATTTTGCTTTCATGTTGTTTGGAAAAATTGTCATTGAAAAGAGGATAGAAAAGAGACAACTTTCATCTCCTTGAGATCTCAGGAAATAATTCTGGTGATGGCAGTGAACATGAAAATAATGAGTAGAGAGATATGGCGGTAACCATGACTTGTGTGCGGTAAAGAATTAAGTCAGTAGATATAAACTGTCCAAATCCTTTATATGCCTAAGAAAAGTTTGGTCCTTGCCCATCTCTTGAGACTTACACCCTTGGGTTCTCCTACCCATTGAGACTGTCTCTGTTTTAGTTTAGGATTAGGGCTATACCAGTACTCTAGGCCTGTGATATGACTGTGGTGGGGTCACTAAAAGGAAATAGACACTAAATAATTGACGTCTACTCTTTGGATGTCAGCCACATCTGTGTGATAAAATCCTAATGAGAGCCTTAAATATTAAAGCTTGGGAGCTTCCCTGGTTGGTGATACCATGTTTGATACCATATGTAGTTACTAGGAGAATTGTCTGAGAGAGAGCATCTAGAAGTTGGGTCTCAGCCTTGTGTGTCTTTTACCTCTACTGAATTTAATGTTTGCACTCTGTAGTAAACTCAACAATTGAGTATTACAGCTTTTCTGATCTCTGTAAGTACTGCTTAGGAATCTTTGAAACTGACCTTGTTCCTGGGTATGTGAGTGTTCCTGATGGGAATGCTATATATATATATACATATATACACACACACACATACACACACACATGCATCAGGCATGTTGGTTCATGCCTGTAACCTGCAAGCACTGGGAAGTTTAAGGCACATGGATCATCAATTCAAGTCCAGCCTGAGTGAAACAGTAAGACATTGTCTCAAAAATCCAAGTCTGGGTTTTTATCTTAGAGGCAAAGCATTTAGTATGTACAGAGTTTGGGTTCATTCTCCAGAAATACTACATAAACACAGACACACACAGACTATTTCTGTTTCTGTTTCTCTCTCTCTCTCTCTCTCTCTCTCTCTCTCTCAATAGAAGGGAGAAGACTAAGCCAGAGCTATGAATCTGGGAATGGTGAGTATAGAGAGGTTATTTAAATCTATGTGTAAAGGTGATGTTATCTTGGGCCATGTTTAAAGAAAGAGAACATGGGAGATCTCCCAAGACCTCCTGAAGCACAGGTAACCCCCCCCCAAAACTGGGTTAATGAAGGCATCTGAAGGAGGCACGCAAAGCAAGCCTTCAACACAGTGAAGAGGCATTTGGGAGTCACATTGGAATTCAGGCAAGGAGAAGCCCATATGCCAGGAACATGAAGAAGAGACAATATTGGAAAGGTGCTGGATAATCCCACACCAAACTCTACCAACCCTGTGGAAGATTCCTACAGTGGGATCTCCCTGAGGATGGCCCAGGACAGAGATATCAGAAACACAATCGTGAACATACTTAAAGAAATGCAAGATTATAAAGAGCAAATCGAAGTATTAAGAAAAGAGAACGAAGAACTCAAGAAGGAAGTGGAAACACTGAAAAGATCCCATGTTGAAAAAGATAAGGAAACCAACCAGTGAAGCAAAGAGCTACAGGAAGGGATTGAGAAGCTCCAAAATGAAGTGGAAATACTAAAGAAATCAGAAGAGGAAATGAAAAGGGAAATCAAACACTCATCCAATCAAGAGGAAAGGAAAGGAATGGAAAAAGCCTCAGAAGCAGAATGGAGGAAGCAGAACAAAGAATATCAGACCTGGAAGATAACACAGAACAACTAAAAACTTCAAGTAAAGATTATGAAAAATTAAAAAATACACAAAAAGTGGAACAAACCAGGAAACATAGGACACTATGAAAGACCAAAACTTCTCTTCATAGACGAGGAAGAGAGAATCCCAAGAGATGGTATTGATCAGATCTTCAACAGAATAATAGATGAAAATTTCCCCAAACTGAAAAAAGACAAAGCAGTACAAATGCAAGAAGCACATAGAACTCAAACAGACAGGATCAGAAAGAAAATCTCCACGCACATCATAGTTAAAATCGCTAGACACCCCAAACAAAGACAAAAATCCTTAAAGCCACAAGACAAAACAACAAGTGACCTAAAGGGGAAAACCTACAGAATTACAAACTGACTTCTCAGTGCAAACTATAAAAGCAAGAAGAACGTGGACAAAGCATTCCCAGTGTTAAAGGACAATAGATGCCAACCAGGTTAATATACTCAGCAAAAAATGTCGATTATAGTTGAAGGAGAGAGAAAAACCTTCTATGACATAAACAAGTTGAAGAATACACGTCCAGAAAACCAACCCTTCAGAGAATACTTGAAGCAATTCAAAGGATAGAAGAAAGGAGCACACCATCCCGGCACCTAAAAGAGAAGCAAATAAAAGCATAACTGCAGAAGCAAAACCTAAACCCAAAACGCAAATGGATAATAAGGCAAAAGAAAGCAACACACAAACTATCGCATAACCTTAAATATTAATGACTAATTCCCCAATCAAAACGACATATGGATGGAGACTGGATTAGGAAACAAACCCATTGATATGCTGTCTACAAAACACATCTTACCTTAGGACAGGCACCACCTTAAAATGAAAGGATGGAAAAATATTCCAAGCAAAATGGTACAAAAAGAAAGCAGGTGTTGCTATTTTAATATCAGCAAAATAGACTTCAGAAGTAAAGAAATCAGAAGAGACAAAGAAGGCCATTACATTTTTATCAAAGGAACAATTCCACAAGAAGATTTCACAAATACGAATATATATGCCCAAACTCTGCTGCACCAAAATTATAAAGACAATTCTCCAAGAACACACAAATCAAACACTAACCCCAGTACACTCATAGTAGGGGACTCAATACCCCTCCTGAGCCCTTTGGACAGGTCAACAGGACAAAGAATAAACAGAGAGACATCTTTGACTGAATGATATGATAACCCAAATGGACCTCATAGATCTCTACCGAATATTCCACCACATAATACCAGAGAATACACTTCTTACTGAGCACGCATGGAACAATCACCAAATCGACCACCATATGGGACAACAGAAAGAAACATCCACAAATAACAAAAAGATTGAAAATAATTCCATGCATTATATCAGACCACAGTGCAATAAAGCTCAACATCAACACCAGGATAAGCCTCTGCCTTACAAGAACACATGAAGACTAAACAACACAATCCTTGAATAATGAATGGGTCAAGGAAGAGATAACAAAAGAAATAAAAGCATTCTGGAACTGAATGACAATAAATACAAACACAAAAAACCTATGGGATACCTGAAAAAGAGCCCTAAGGGGGAAGTTTATAAACCCTGGGTGCTAAATTAGAAAAACAGTAAGAGCACAAGTGAATGATCTAACACTGCAGCTAAAACAAAAAAAAAAAAAAAAAAAAAAAAAAAAAAAAAAAAACAGGAAAAATAACAAAAATCAGAGCAGAAGTCACATGAAATAGAACAAAGAAAACAATACAAAAAAATCACAATGAATCCCAAGTTAGATTTCTTTAAAGAATAAAACAAGATAGACAGACCCTCTAGCCCAGTTAACCAAAAGAAAGAAGAACAAACTCCAAATCAATACAATCCCTGATGAAGAGGAAACTATCAAACAGACAAGGAAAAGATCCAGAAATCATACAGAATACTTCAAAAACTATACTCTACCAAGTTTGAAAAACCTAGAAGAAATAGGAATGATTATCTGAAATCCTGGGATCAATCAACCAAGAAGAGATTGACAGCTTAAACAGACCCATAATTTATGAAGATATTGAAGATGTAATAACAATCTCCCAACTAAAAAAGCCCAGGCCAGGACAGTTTCTCGGCAGAATTCGTTATAAAACATTTCAAAAGACCTACAAATCATCATTACTGATAATATTTTAGAAGGATACAAACAGAGGGAATTCTTCAAGTTCGTTCTATGAAGCCAGCATCACTCTATTACCAAAACCAGGAAAGATACAATCTAAAAAGGAAACTATAATGACCCATCTCCCAATGAACACAGATGCCAAAATTCTAAACAGGATACTGGCAAAATGCATCAGACTACATCAAGAAGATCATCCATCATGACCAAGTTGGATTCATACCAGAGATGCAAGGATGTAACATATGTAAATCAATAACACATCATCAAGCACATAAATGGGCAATGCAAATACAAAACAACACACATTCATCTCAATTGACACTGAAAAAGCCTTACAAAATCGCCAGACAGCGCTTCACTCGTCAAAGTCCTAGGGGAATGTAGTTGGAGGGATCATTCCTCAAGTAATCAAAGCATATACTAGGAAAACCACACCAATATCATCCTAAATGGGGAAATGACAGAACCATTCCCTTGTAAGGTAGGAACTCAGCAAGCTGCCCCTTGTCACCACTCCTTTTCAATAGTGCTTGAAACACTTGCTAGAGCAATTAAAGCAAGAAGAGGAAATTAATGGAGTACTAATGGAAAAGAGGAAGTCATGCTATCCCTATTTGTTGATGATAGGATTGTTTACTTAAGGGATGAACTCCACCAGAAAACTCCTAGAAATTATTAACGCTTCACCAATGTGGCAGGATACAAAATTAACCTAAAAAATCAATGGCCTTTCTTTACAACAACAACAAACAACTGGAAGAAGGAATTCAAGGAGACCTTCCACCTCACAATAGCCTCAAAAACAATAAAAATACTCTAGGAGACAACCTAATGAAAGATACCACAAAGAGCTCTACAACAAAAATTTTAAAACCCTTAAAGAAAGAAATTGAAGAAGGAGATAAGAAGACAACGAGATGGGAAAACATCCCATGCTCATGGATTGGGAAAATATAACATTTTACAAATGACCTTTCTACCCAAATGCTTGTGTAGACTTTATGCAATCCAATGAAAATCCCCAAGCTTTCTTCACAGGCTTGGAAAAAAAAAAGTCTTAAATTATTTTGGAAAACAACAAGACCCCAAATAACCAAGACAACCCTGAGTGAAAGAGCAACACGGGGGGGGGGAATCTCTATACCCGACTTCAAACTGTACTACGTGCTATTAGTCAATAAAACAGCCTTGGTACTTGGCACAAAAACAGACCCGTTGACCCATGGAATAAAACTGAAGATCAAACCTGAGCTCATACAATTTCAGCCATCTCATATTTGAACAAGGGGGGCAAGAAGACACAATGGAGAAAAGACAGCGTATTAGTAAGTGGTGTTGGGAAAACTGGATCACCACTTGTAGAAGAATGAAATTAAACCCCTACCCACCTGTACAAAAGTCAACTCCAATAAGGATCAAGACCTCAACGTGAAACTCAAACTCTGAAGGCGATAGAAGAAAAGTTGGCAGATAGATACAAGACCATAGGCATAGGAAAAAATTCCTTAGTCAGACAGCAACTGTGCGAAGTTAAGGTCGACAATGACCAAATGGACCTCATTAAACTCACAAAGCTTCTGTACATCAAAAGAAACAATCGAGGAAGTGGAGAGAGAAAATCCCACAGAGTGGGAGAAAAAAAAAAGCAAAAAAAAAGCATTGATTTCCAGAATATACAAACTACTGAAAAAAACAAAGAAGACAAAAACAATTGTCACGCCGCTGTGTCTCGCCGGCAAGAAACTTCACGCGGACAACAGGATTTTTTTGCAATCAGTATTTATTGTGTACAGCTCTCTTTGTGAGAAGGCACCGAATGGGGAAAAGGCAATGCTTAAATCCAGTCTAGAGGGTTCGTGTATGTTCGGATAGGTGCACTGTCCCACTGCCTCATTTGCATGTTAAAAGCGGGAGCTTAGGAACTAGTAGTCATCGCAGTTTTCCAATGCAAAAGGCAACGGCGGGAACGGCTTGTAGTGACTCAGGAAGTCGCGCCATCTTTAAGGTGTGGTTGCGAGCGACACAGCACACTCGTGCGGCTACCAACAGTTCCCCCTTATCTATTATATGGCTGGAGAGATGTCTGTCTTAGGTTGCCACTGTAGAGGTATTCCTTACCCGTCATGGGGACGCAAACAGCTTATTAATTGGTGATTCTCGCAGCGTCCCCGAGCCCAACCAACAGAGTTTCGAGCGTCCCACGAGCCTCTGCTAGTACAGGTGCAGGTTTGCTCCCTGTCTTAGGATTGGTAATACATTTGCAGGGGTATTTACCCGTCTTTGACTACTTTCTCAGCATGCAAGCCACTAGTTAGGGGACTGAGCTACTCTAATGTGCAAGAGTCTTTGCAATAGACTACTTTATTCGCTGAGGTTTGGGTGCGGACGACGGCACATAATCCAGAGCATAACTACAATCCTCACAAAACAAAAGGCCAAACCCTGCTTACCCCCTGCCCATTTCTTTGAAGTGTGAGGCGGCGAGTGGGAGTAATCCAGGAGACCAGTTTTAGCAAGGGAGAATCCACTCTGGCTTCGAATTTACGGTGACAATCGCCATGCGGAGTTTGATTCATCAAGTTGTCAAATTCTCCAGTCCAATTTCCTAAAAGATAACTGGACAATTGTTTTAGACAAAGTTTGCTCACTTTGTGAAGATTATTGAATATTGGATGCTGGTTTACACACAGGCAGGGTATTTCCTCGTAGCCAAGCTGGGACCAGCTAGCACAAATACATCTAATTTGTTCTGGACATAGGGTCTAGTCTTTGGTACTACCTAGCTGCCTTAGCTGGGACTTAGCCTGGGTTTGTAAATCCGGGCTTGTGCTACAGAGGAGGATAAATTGTTGAGTGATTGGGTTGTTTGTACATTTTGGAGGAGGTTGAGGTCAGGGAGAGAATGGAGGCATTACCATCTCCAAGTTCCTGGGAGATTACAGGGGAAAAGGCAAAGGATAAGTTCTTATTTGCCCATATGCTAGTTTGTGACTGGCATACTGTCCACGGCCACAGGCCTTCAGGCCTGGCGCCCATGCAATGTGAAGAATACCTTGGTTGGGTAGGTAGTCTATTGCCAATATATTTGAATGGCCACCACCCATTAATCGTGGACATACCAACATAATAGGAAGAGGGATTATCAGATAGGTCTGGGGACATGGTCCAGACTGCTGTTTGCATGCCTAGGACAATACATTTTGATTGGCTAATGCTATGTTTTGAGAGATTAAGGAATGCTTGAATGAAAAAACATAGACTGTCATTGAGCAGAAGGCTTCTATTCTTAGTAATACTAGCAATCTTTTTATCCATTGGCAGATAAGATAACTCTAGGGTGGAATTAGTAGTGAAGAGGTGGGTGAATACTTTACTATTATGGCGAGCTGGCATCGGTCTTGGGAATGCTGATAAGATTCCCCAGAGCGTTTCCCATTCTCTCGGGGCCCCCCCCCATCATCTTCGTCAGGATCACGAGTGACAGTAGCAGGGGCATCTCTATCCTTTTCCTCCAACACCTTTTGTGTCAGCCGTTCAGGTACCCAAATTGGAGTCTCTTCTTCCTGTGGAAAAAACACAAATAGCTCCCCTGGATCTTATTAAATAGGATCTGGGCTTATCCATTCTTTCAATAATTACATCTTTCATTTTACCTACTCTCTTTTTTGTGTTGTTGGCAGGAATTGTTGACGTCAGCTGGGAGCGGCTTGGTCGTACCAAATGTTAAAATTTAAATAGGGTTACTGAGATATTGTTTTTGGTGCAAGGGGTACAACCCCTGGCTGGAAGCGCGGAGGCCGCACGATGCCTGGAGTTACAGTAAAAGACGTAAACCAGCAGGAGTTCGTCAGAGCTCTAGCAGCCTTCCTCAAAAAGTCCGGGAAGCTGAAAGTCCCGGAATGGGTGGACACAGTCAAGCTAGCCAAACATAAAGAGCTTGCTCCCTATGATGAGAACTGGTTCTACACACGAGCTGCTTCCACGGCTCGGCACCTGTACCTCCCGGGTTTCGGCACCATTTGTCACGGGCAGCGTCTGCGCGCGGCAAGAACTTCACGCGGACAACAGGATTCTTTGCAGCAAGTATACTTATTGTGTACACGGCGTCTTTCTTGTGAGAATTGACCCGAAGAATGGGGAAAAGGCACCTGCTTAATTAACCAGTCCAGAGGGTTCGTGCTTGCTCTGGATAGGTGCGCTGTCCCATGCCTCATTTGCATGATAACAGCGGAGCTTAGAGACTAGTGATCATGCGCAGTTTCCGAATGCAAGGCATACGGCGGGGAAACGGCTTGTTTTAGTGACTCAGGAAGTCGGCTCCATTTTTAAGGTGTGGTTGCGAGCGACACAGCACACTCGTACAGGCTACCAACAAATGACACTCAATACGATGAACAAAGAGATGAACAGATGCTTCACAAGTGAGGAATTAGAGATGCGTTGAGAAACACCTCAAAAACGTGCTCACATCACTTACATCATTAAGGAAATGCGAAATCAAACACTTACTAAAGATGATAAATATTACTCCAATCAAGACTGGCTAGATCAAGAAAAAAACATGATCCAAGTTGGCAGAGGTTGTGGGGAAAGGGGAACACTTATCCACTGCTGGTGGGAATGTAAACTCATGCAGCCACTATGGAAAGCAGTGTGGAGAAACCTTGGAAGACTTGGAATGAACTTGCCACCTGACCCAGCCATACCACTCCTAGGCATGTACCCCCAAGACTCACCCTACCTCAGAGATACATGCACGGCCATGTTTATTTCAGCTCTCTTCACAATAGCAAGGAGCTGGAACCAACCCAAATGCCTCTCAACTGATGAGTGGATAGAGAAATCGTGGTACATCTACACAATGGAGTTCTATGCAGCAGTAAAGAAAGATGGCATCATGAGCTTTGCAGGAAAATGGCTGGAGCTAGAAGACATCATGCTGAGCGAAATAACACAGTCTCAGAACAACAAACTATGAATGGTATCCCTCATCTGTGGATGCTAGTGCCAATTACCTAGTTGTAAGTATTTCTTGTGCACGGCCCCTTGAGCTTTTTTCCAAGCAGTTGGGAGTGATGCATATTGGAAACAACAACAACAACAGAAAGGACTGCATCAAAGTACTGACCGAAACAGTGAACTTCTGCTCAAAACAGTCAACTTTCACATGGAGAATATTGAGAAAGACTGAGAAAGAGATGAAAAGCATGTTTGGCAGAATCCATGAGCTCTGGGGGGGTGGGGGGATGGGGGGGGACACGGGTCTAGATTTGATAATCTTGTACAAAATATATATTAAAAAAAAAGAAAGAGAACACACTCTCTGAAAACCTGGATGAAATAAAATAAAGAAATTAGTATCTTAAAAGCCAAGGATAATATCTTAAGTTGACTTCTGGCCTGCATATGCCAGCGTACACATTTGTGCATACATAAACAAAGATACCTACCTATACACACACACACACACACACACACACACACACACAGACACCCCTAACACAACGATGGTATTGACTGTATCCTCTCTAGTTGATAGTTGAGAAAATCAGAGGCTCAAAGAATTATGGATATTTGACAGGTCAGACAGATAGTGGCCAAAGGTGGATGTTCCATGGAGTTCCCATCAAAGCCCGTGGCTTGGCTTTCTCTCGTCTTCCTTTCTGTACCCTGCCCTTCCTGACCATCTCTGCCCTCGGCTCTTTTACCACTTCCTTTATCGAATTCTGTGCACAGGTCTGCTTTGTATGAACTCATGCATTCTCTCTAAGAAAGATGTTAGGTTATCAAAAGGAGTTATTCAAAAGATATAATTTCTCTCTCTTCTTGTGATGTCACTTCAGATATTAAAAAGCTCAATCCCACTCCAGGGAACATGTATTCTGTCTATAATGATTTTTATAATGGTTTTAATCTGTAGATTATGTTGACATGATTCTTTTCTCTTTCCAGATATAAGTAGGTAAATTGGAAAACAAGCAAGGTTAAGTAAACCTCCACCTCTTTCCTTTGGAGGAGGAGATGGAGTGGGGAATAGTGAAAGATTTATTGGAAGTTAATTTAACATGAAGGAAGTTCACAAGATGATCTGGCTGGGTGAGGTACTCCCCAAAATAAAATATTTAAAATAAACAAAAGATGGTGAAATGATGGATGTTGCCTGTGGGCTAAGTAGGGAAATCGGTTCCTGGGAAATAGAGCTTTTGGGGAGGTGAGTTTGTTTACTACTAGCTTTTAAGTATTGTCAGACCCAGCTGGTAAAAGTCCTATGGTTAAGAACTTGCTCAGAAGTGGTTTCTAGGATTGAAAGTATATCCATATTCTTGCTGGATTCTTTCTACTTTTCCTGCACTGCGGAGAGTGGAAAAGGGGAATTTTAATATAAATGCTCTCTGCAGATTTAATGTATATTTTTCAGTTCCAGTGACCACTATTGTTGAATTCCTGTAAGTACTTACAAAATACAGTGGTGGTTATGGAGTTCCTAGGGGAAACTGCTCTTGCTTTAAATACCTATTTCAAATGGTGTTGGGAAGGAAAAGGAACTATTTCTTGAAGCTGGTCTTTTGCCCTTGGTGAATTCATTAGTTTTGATATCAGAAATGGGAAGTTTATACTTATACATATTAATCCATTCAAGGAATGCCTTTCCTCAAAAATATATTTACAATAATTTTCAGGGCAAAAGGGAGAGAATATAACTTATTAAAATAATTCCAGAAATCCTCTACAATTTCCTGTGGAAATGCTTAAACAACTTGCAACAGAATTATCAATGATGTAGTCAGGCTTCCTGGAATTGAGAGCTTCCACCTCTGAAAATGATTTATTGGTATTAATTGCACCAATACTAATTATTTTGTAATGTTAGGAGATAAATTAGCACTGAAATTTCCCAGCAGATATTAACACCATTAACTTATGAGGAAATTCTTCTCTGGTAAACTTTTAGTGCAAAGTGAGACCAAGGTAACCCAAATCAATCTCCAGTTGTCTGTGGAGAATTTCTAGAAAAAAATTTCTCTTTGAAGTCTATTACTAAAAATGAAGCGGAATATAACATCATTCAATGATAAAATAAATACTCAAATAAAATGGTTTTTCTTCAAGATCTTATTCCTTTAGTACTATAGCTGGCAAGGCATTAAGAAATTCAAAAATTATATTTACTTATTGATTGTGTACACGTAGTTACACTCCTGTGACAGTGCTTGTGTAGAGGTCAGAGTACAACTCATAGAAGCTGTTTTTCTCCCTCTACCAAGTGGGTACCAGGATTTGAACTCAGGTCATTCTCCTCAGTGGCATGCCCTTTTACCCACAGAGCCATCTCACTGGTCCCACTAAAAACTTTTCTGAGGGTAGTGCCTTTGTCTAATCTTCCCCAGGACCTGGGTTCTCTAGTCCTCTGAGTCATAAAAAAAAAAAGAACAAAAATGAACCAAACATGAATATTCCCAAAGCTCATCTGAGTATAGATTTTAAAGTAAATCATAAATCCTTAGAGTTATTTATTCTGTGTGTTATAGTATAGATAGGAAAACTGAGGACCCAGTGTGTAGAAATCTATCCTGCCAGGCTAGAGATAGAATAACTAGTTCAGTAATGTCAGCCACAATGTTCCTAGGGAACCTGAGACTCCTCCCCCACTTGGCCAGCTCTTTTTGCCTCTTGTTGTAAGGAAGCTCCCTTACCAAGATTGGCAGACTCATTTTTCTGTCCTGGGAAACAATGTGAAATTTGATCTTAAAGTTCTTACTGGAGTTTCCCAGGGACTTGGAAAGTGTTTCAGCCTGAGGCTTTAGTGACCTGATGTTACAGGCATGAATTTTACCTCACAATACTAGGTAGAAAAGAGGCCATCTTGACTTTAACTATAGCCCACACCAAGGCTTTCATGCATTCTGTCATGTATGTTATGACTTATTGAGTCAAGTTTATGTACCCAGATGTCCCCTGTTGTGAGTTCATCCACACTAGAGGCTGCCTCTCCAGTATCACTCTCTTAAAAAACAACTCTCTCTCACCCAGCAGCAATCAGCTGCCTGTGATTTCTTTATCTTTAAGTCCATTTATATGATTTATTAATTTATTGATTTATGTATATTGAACCATCCCTGCATCTCTAGAATAAAGCTGACTTGATCAAGGTGGATGATCATTTTGATGTGCATCTGTATACAGTTTGAGTATTTTGTTGAGAATTTTTGCATCTATGTTCATTAAGGATATTAGCCTATAGTTTTCTTCTTGTGCATTTACCTCATTTTGGTATTATAGTAATACTGGCTTCATAGAAGGAGTTTGGAAGTTCTTCCTCTGTTTCTATCTTCCTGAATAATTTAAATAGTTTTGGTTGTAAATCTCTCTGTCTGGGAGAATTCTCCTGTGAATCCATTTGGGCCTGGGCTTTTTTTTTAGTGGGGAGGTTTTGTACTCTTTCAATTTCTTTACTTGTTATGGGTTTGCTTAAGCCGTTGATATCTTCTTGGCTTGCCTTTGTTGGTTTTCATGAATTTGGAAATTAGGCCATTTCTTTAGGGTTTCAAATTTAGTAGAGTGTGGATTTTCAAAATGTTCCCTTATTATGTTCTGGATTTTTTTTTTTTTGTATCTTTTGTGCTATTTCTCCTTCCACCTCTAATTTTGTTGTTTTGGAGTTGTTCTTTCTTTCTTTGGTTAACTGGGCTATGTGTCTGTCTATCTTGTTTATCCTTTCAAAGAACCAGCTCTTGGATTCATTGATTATATATTGTTTTCTTTGTTTCTATTTCATTAGTTCCTGCTCTGATTTCTGGTTATTCATTTTTATCTTCTGGGTTTGGGTTTTATTTGTTGTTCCCTTTCAAGAGTCTTGAGTTGCAATGTCAAGTCATTTATTCGTGCTCTTTTTTAATGTAGGCACTTAAAGCTCTAAATTTCCTTCTTAGGACTGCTTTTAAAGTGTCCCAGAGGTTTTGCTGTGTTGTATTGTCCTTTTTGTTTAATTCCGGGAATACTTTTATTTCTTTTTTATTTTCTCCTTTGACCTATTCATTCGGGAGTGTGCTGTTTAATCTCCATGAGGTCATGTAGTTACTAGGGGTTCTTCTGGTGCTGATTTTAAGCTTTATTGCATTGCAGTCTGAAAGAATACATGGACTTATTTTAACTTCTTTGTATCTGTTGAGATTTGTTTTGTACCCCAGTATGTGGTTGGTTTGGGGGAAAGTTCCATGGGGTTCTGAATAGAAAGTATATTCTTTGGTGCTTGGGTGGTGTGGTAATGGAACTTTGTGTGTAGCTTGAAGTGAGAAATTGTAAGACCTGTCCCAGGAGATCTCCAGTTATCTGATATCTCTGTGGGCTTCCAGAGTTATCTGTAGCCAGAAGATTCGGGATATTACAATGATTCTTGCTTCGCCCTATCTCTGCAAAATTCCAGGCCTGTTCCTTTGAGGCATTGAGCAGAATGTCACACCTCTAGTTACCTGTTGCACAAACTGGAGTTCTGCAGCCCCCTGATTAGAACCAGGTTGGCTCACCCCTCCCTTCTGCCTGCCCCCCACTTCCTTGCCCAAAGCACAATAGTCTTGAATATATAGACCTCACTGACAAAAATAAACGGAGTTCCTATCCTCCCCAGCTCTCCGCGCATGTGTGTGTGTGTGTGTGTGTGTGTGTGTGTGTGTGTGTGTGTGTATGTGTGTTCGTTCTGTGGGTGATCTCCAGCGGTATTCCCTCCCCCCCTTCTCGTGGGAGCAGTGCCCAGAGACTGCTGGCCTGCAGGCAGGAGGCAAGTCCTGGAGTTGAGCCAAGAAGGGAAGGACAGCGTGTGGAAGGCGGTCATGCATGGCTCAAAGGCACCACACCTTACAGGGTGGAATATTTGGTAGATGCCCATTAGGTTCATTTGATGTATGGGGTTGTTTAATTTGGATGTCTCTCTGTTTATTCTTTGTCCAGTTGACCTGTCCAATGGAGACAATGGGGTTTTGAAGTCCTGTACTACTAGTGATTTAGGATTAATCTGTATCTTTTTTTTAAAATTAATTTTATTTATTTTTGTGTGTGTATGAGTGTACTGTCTGCATGTAGGTCTGTGCTCCTGTGTCGTGCAATGCCGCGGAGGTCAGAAGAGGGTCTCGGATTCCCCTGGAACTGGAGTTCTCCTGGGATTGGAGTTACAGACGGTTCTCAGCCGCCATGTGGGTGTTGGGGATCGAACCCAGGTCCTCTGCAAGAGTGGTCAGGGCTCTTAACCGCTAAGCTATCTCTCCAGCCCTGTATCTTAAAGTCCTGTAGTATTGTATTTATGAAGTTGAGTGCACCAGAGTTTGGTATATACATGCTCATTATTGTAATGTCTTCTTGGTTAATTGTTCCTTTGATCAGAAGAAAGTAACCTTTTTATCTCTTCCATAGTTTTAATTTGAAGACTATTTTGTGAAAGATGAGAATTGTAACCCTTGCTTGTTTCTTAGTGCCATTTGCTTAGAATATTTTTCTTCCACTTTTCACCCTCAGGTAGTAACTATCCTCAAAGGTAAGATGAGTTTATTGGATACACCAAATAGATGGATCTTGTTACTAATCCATTCAACCAGCCTTTGTCTTTTGACTGGGGAGTACAGTCCATTGATATTGAAAGTTATTGAAAGATGTGTATTGGTTACTGTTATTTTAATTTTTGTTTGTTTTCTTGGTCTATTTTGTGTTTCCATAATTATTTTCTTTTTGTTCCCTCTTGGGTATAGTCATTCCTTTTTCAGTTGTTTTGATTGAATATGCTCTGTAGGCCTGATTTGGTGGAGTTGAATTCTTTTAGCCTATTTGTCTTATGGAAAAATTTTCTTTTCCCTTCAACTTATGATAGATATTTTTGCTGAGCAAAGTATTCTGGGTTGGCATCTATGATCATTTAGAACTTGGAATACTTTGGGTCCAGACTCTTCTGGCTTTCATAGTTTTCATCAAAAAGTCAGCTGTTATTTTGATGGGTTTTCCTTTATATGTGACTTGTTTTTGTCTTGCAGCCTTCCGTAATCTCTCTTTATTCTGTATATTTAGTGTTTTTATTATAATATGTTGTGGGGGTTTTCTCTTCTGGTCCTATCTATTTGGTATTCTATGTGTTTCTTGTACCTTTATGGGCATGTCTTTCCTGAATTTGGGGGAAATTTTCTTCTATAATCCTGTTGAAAATCTGGTCAATATCATTGACCTGGGATTCTTCATTTTCCACTATGCCTATGATGGTAGGTTTGGTCTTTTTGTGGTGTTTTACATTTCCTGCACATTCCATTCCTGCATTTAAAATTTTTTTCAATATTCTTTGCTTGAGTTGTCTAATTCTTCAACTTTATCATCCAATCTTGATATTCCCATTTCCATTTCATTCAGTCTGTTGGTATGGCTTTCTCCTGTCATTTTAAATTTGCTTATTGAGTTTTTCAATTCCTTTCATTTCAGCTTGAGTTTTCTTCAGCATGTCTATTACTTTCAGGAGTTCATTTTTCAGATTCTGAATTTTCTTTGTTATTTCATTCTGTATACTAGTATTTTCTTGATCTTCAAATAGAAGTTTATCTTAATTCTCTTTGAGTTCTTTGAGCTGTTTGTGTGTTCTTTAAATTCATTGATGTCTTTGATCATGTTTTTGAATGTTCTTTTAAATTCTGTGTCCTGGGTTTCCTCTAGGGATTTCTCATTGTAGATCTCTTCTATAGGACAGGTGGTATTTGGTGGGAATATATTATTTTTGTTTTTCATATCATTATTTTTTTGTTGTGGGTGAGCATGTGGATTTCTTTTGTTGGTTGTGATGCTAATATGAAACTCAAGCCTTCCTTTGTTGAGTTGAAGTTTCCTAATCTTATGTGGGGTGTAACCCAGACTTAACCCAAGCTTCTCTCAGATGCTACACTTAAATGAGACTCTCCTTGCAATCAGGGAAACAACTACTGAAATCATGTATGAATGGGGAAAAAAAACTGTACTCCCTGCACAGCAAGAGACTATTTTAGCTTCAATTGATAAAACCATGCATTTGTTCAATTGATACATCATGAAGAAGCCTCAAAACGAAAAGCAAAAATTACAGAGTGAGACATAAAAACAGCTAAAAGCACTGAAAGAAGTGGAAATGTAGGTGATGTGAGTTCCCCTCCCCTGTGATCATCTGCACAGGCTGCAGATTCCACATTCACAGGAGTCTCCTCTATTCAGGAGCTGTGCTGGCTGCTCTTTGACATATCATCTTTCTTTGTACTGGCTGTTTGTTCTGTTCATATTCTGCTTTTATTTTCCAGCAGACAACTATTATTATTTTTTTTATCTCCTTAATGGCTTGGACATTTTTCAAAAGAGATGAAAGAGCTTCACTGTCCAGTCTTGAAATTAAAGTTGCTTTTGCATTTTTGTGAATGTGCGCCTCCCCCCACATACTTGTGTTTAGAAGGCACCACAGGGTGGGAAATAGGAGGAGGAGAAGGGGAGGTAAGGAAGTGGGAGAAGAGGAGGAGGAGATTAAGATATAAAACCAATTCTGCCATTCTTATTTGATACAGTAATCCTGACATTTCTCTTGTTAATGTACTGGATGAAAGCAGAGTCTTCCAAACAGAGCAGTACAGTTTTGCCAGTTTTGACATCTTTGCTGTCCTCTGATGTGTACACGAGGCTAACTGGCCTGTGAACTAACAGGAGTTTTCCTGTCTTGTTCCCTAGAATTGCCTGAGAAGCACCAGGATTATAGGTGCTCACAGCCACACCCAGCTTTATTGTGAGTTCTGGGAGTTCAAGGTCAAGCCATCACACTTGTGGTAAGCACTTTCTCCATTAAGCCATCTCCCAGCCCTTCATCAGGTTTCTGGACCACAGAGAGTTGGGATCTCCAGTGAATACACAGGAGCTCATGGGGCGAGAGTCTGCCTGATTAGTCACCTTGGTAGCCATTGTGCATGATGACCAAGGTTTTCACATGGTGGAAAAAGTAACTGAAGATTAAAAAAACATATTTCAATCAGGCTCTGTGAGTCCCACTGCTGAGGGCTTTGTGGCTTCCACGGGCATACAAGTGCTCAGTCTTCCTCTTTACAAAATCATATAGCTTAAATTAGCAAATTCACTGCTTATTGTAAAACTTCATGATCTTTTTACTTCTGCAAGATAAAACGTGATTACCTTCTAATCTCGTTTGCTATTCCAGATGGCTTCTATTTCCCTTTTTTTCTTTCTTTGGTTTTTGAAGACAGAGTCTCACTATGCAGCTCAAGTTGACTTCAGATTTGATACCTTCCTTACCTCAGCCTCTCTAGTTCTGAAGTTTCAGGTGTGAGTTAACACATCCAGCCTCCATAGCCTCTTTACGTGGTCACTTGACAGAAGACAACGCTGTGGCATGTGTCTTTGATCCTTGCATGTGGTTGCTAAAATCAATATGTCCCTAGAATGATGAAATGGTACTGCTTCTGATATGGGAGACATAAAACATTTCTAAATACTCAAAATGAGAGCTCTCACTCAGAAACCAAAGCAGGAAATACCTGTCACTAGGGGAAAGTGTCTCTTCTCTTTTAGGCTCTTGGTCATACCAATCCTGTACAACACTGTTTTACTTTTTCACACACTGTTGCTCTTTATCTCATGATCCTTTCATTCTCACCCTTCTAGAAAACTCCTATTTAACCTTCCTAAAACTCTTATTTAACCTTCCTATCTGTCACATGGCAGTTTCCTCTGAATTGAAAGCAAACAAACTTCATATGTCTCAGAAAGCTGAAATGTACAAGATGCATGAGGAGCCCTCTTCACTTAAGAAGCAGTGAACAGCTGCTGCAGGGAGGGGCTCTGAGCATCTGAGTTGCAGAGAGGAGATTTTCCAATCTGTCCTGCTGCCTGCAAGGTGTGCAAGGGGCTCCAGGTCTGCAACTTCTGTGTCTCCTCCCATGTTGGGGTGGATTTTTCCCTGATACAGCTGCTGACCAGCCCACCCTCCTCCTGTAAGTCACCTAGACCCATCCCAACTAAGTAACCCTAATAAGCTAATTGGTTTACCAAGCTGGATTTTACTGTCATTGTGATTTTAATCTGTTGTCAATTTCCTATCTGGGATAAGTTGATGTCTGTCTCACATAACACCATCTCAAGTCCAGTGTCACTCTGACTTGATTCTACCTCTTGGCACTGTCAGGAGCACTGGTAAAATGCAATTTTATTTACTTTCATCTGCCTTTAAGTCCATGGACTCTTGGAGGGTCCTGATCCATTCATCTCCTTACTTGCAGAGCAGACCATGGTTCCTGGGTGCGAAATTTATTTGCTCAATGCTTGTTTGTTGACAATCTGGCCAAATCAACGAATGAGTAGATGATGGTCCCTTTGGCACAGTGTCCCATGAGGTTGCAATGTTTTCTGGAATATTTTATTATTTTTAATTTATGTGCATGAGTGTTTTGCCTGCATGTATGTAAGTGTACCTGTGTCATGCAATGCCCATGGAGGTCAGAAGAGGGCGTTTGATTCCTTGGAATTGGAATTACAGATGGTCGTTAGCCACCATGTGGGCGCTGGGAATTGAATCTGGGTCTTCTACAAGAGGAGCCAGTGCTCTTAACTGCCAACCCACCTCTCCAGCCCTGCAGCTGATTATTTTCATGTAGAACAGTCAGTAGATATGTGGCCACTGGATCAGAGTTATAAGATGACCTTTTAGAGAAACTGCTTTGCTTTTGTATCAGTGATCATATCAACAATTCCAATGGATACCTTCTCTTTGACACTTTTCAATAGTTCTGTGTCACAAGGTCCTCTTCCTCCTGGGTCACTCTGACTGCCTAATTGCTGTGCCCTGGCTCTTTATCACTATGGAATTCTTCACATTCCTTTCCTGGGATCTAGTACTACAGTAGAAGCAGAAGCACATCTGTGGAGCCCAGGAGAGAGAACGGAGCCTCGAGGTAACAGAACAGCATGGGAGCAAAGGACATCTCTCAGTATTTGGGATAAATTTAGAGGTGGAAGTAAGGGTTCTTGCTGGAGGATTATATATGGAAAATGAGAGATAAAGACTAATTATGGGAAATTCCTAGGTTTAGATTGATCTGGGTACCTTGGAGGAAAGTGATGGTAGGTATTTAATGGGACAGGGAAAGCCAAGATAGTGAGAACTTCATTTTTATTTAGTGTTTTTTTGTTTTGTTTTGTTTTGTTTGTTTGTTTGTTTTTGCATGTAGTGAAGTTGAGAATCAATAGTTGCCTTTTGGATATCACTTTTCGGTAAGTACTTTGATAGACACCAGAGGTCGGGCAGGTCACTCAGCAGAACTCTATGGAGCCCAGGTAAGGACTCAGAGTGGGACACTGAACTTGGAATTGGTTGGCACATTCTGGATATGAGAAGGTCTGGGGCTGCTTGGGATGCCCTGGGGACAGAGCACAGACAGAGA
This sequence comes from Rhizomys pruinosus, assembly GCA_009823505.1. Lineage (NCBI taxonomy): Eukaryota > Metazoa > Chordata > Mammalia > Rodentia > Spalacidae > Rhizomys > Rhizomys pruinosus. Next base: position 509,071 of record VZQC01011693.1, read on the forward strand.
GGAGCTCGCCCCTGAGCCAAGCCTGGGAAGCCCCAAACTGTTCATGCTATTATCATTTCTTTCTAACCAATTTCTTTTGCTTCAGCAACCATTTAAGCTTACAGCTTCCATTTTATAAGGTTTCCAGTCTTAGAGAGTTTTAAAAAATTACACATTCCATTTAACTTAGTATGGCTTATTTTGCCAAAAAGAAAACCAAAAATCTGTTAAGCTGTGCAGTCACTCCTTGCTATTGGTTTATGAGAAGCTTTAATATCTGAAGAGACCCACAATCTTCCTTTCAATTTCTGATGTAAAAAGTATCTCAGTAGGTCTTAATCTGTTAATTACTGAAGCTTTATTCTGGTTTCAACATGCTAGAAAACATTTAAATTTGATACTCATTAGGGGAAATGCAGGTTTCTTATCCAGGGAAATAGCATAGATTTTATTAAATGAGGTATAATTTGGCTTTCTAACTCTCTACCAGACTTCTCAACAGTCAGCCCACCCCAACTTAGAACCCAACCATCCCAAGCATGTCCAAATCTTGTTCATACATGAAAATATAGTTTATAAAAAAAAACTGACATCCCAACACTAAGAAAAAAAGAAAACTATAAGTCATTGTGAAATTGTCATTTGTGACTGGAGTGGAGGAAGGGGTTGCTAAGTATTACAGATCATGCTTGTGGAAGGCCTTGGGTTCAACCATTAAGACAATAGAACTAAATAAATGGAGCAAAAAATGAAATATCAATATTTTAGCATTTTCTTCCACATTGGTTTGACTGAGACCCTGCTGGAACATGCACACATGTAAACACACATACACGAACACACACATACATACGAGAGAGAGAGAGAGAGAGAGAGAGAGAGAGAGAGAGAGAGCTGTATGCTTGGTTAAACATTCTTTTTATCATTTTGCCTTTGCCCACTCCATGTAGTAAGTCTGTTTATAAGATATCTAGAGGAGAGGGCACAAACTTAGTTGAAATCCTTGATATTTAAGCCTTGTTTAGAATTCACCACACCTTCCTAACAGCAGAAATATGTAGAAAAAGAAAGGTCTGGGTCTGACTCTCCTCACCCTCTGTTAACCCAGGACATCAGCAGTGCTGAGCTGTTCCTGCTTGTTCGTTGTCAAGACCTGGGAGAGACTGCCAGCACCATCCACTCCCACTGTAAATCTTCTAATGCTCCAGAATGCTTTAGTTTCCAATTTCTTCCCAGTCTTCTTCTCACTGTGATTTAGTAGAAAAACCCACAGACTGTCAGCTCATCCTCCACAATTATAGGATTTATAGGATGCTAACATGGGCCATCAAAGGAAGGGGGTGATTCAACTATTACAGAATCTGTGGATCTACAAAGGGAAATGGTCAAGATAGTAATTGTTTATTACCAAGTTAAGGAATTTGAGCAGTTGCCCAAGACAATGTACTGTGTTGTAGCAGGAAGTATACTGGACTTACACAGTGAGATGTGACTTAGGGGTTTCCTCCCACTGGATGGGCTAAGATACATTGCGTGTGGACTATAGAAGTCAAGACACCCCTGTTCTGCAAATGAAAAGCAGGTCCCTTTTCCTGCCTCATGCTTTCTACTTTGGAGGGGGTGTGAATGTCATGCAGATGTTTAGAAATATAACTCTTTTATTTCACTGTGAGACTTTTGGGAAAAAAAAGCTAGTGGAAGCACAAATTTTGTTTTGTATTTTTTTTATTTACTGAGAGGTTTTAGAAGTAAGAATATAAAAATTATTAAAAAAGACTTAATATATATTGAGCAAAAATTCCGTTTTTTTTTTTTTTTTTCATAGTGGAATGGAAAGCTATGCTATTCTTGACCAAGTCAAAAGCCTTCTAATTATGCAGACCAGAATCCCTAGTCATCAAGAAATTGTTCTACTTTGAAATTATATTCTGTTGAAATATGAATATTTTGAGTAATTTGGTTTGACTTTCAAAGAAGGAGGTAAGCTAGGTTGGCTTTTCTCACGACTTCATCACAATTATGAGGAATTGCATCATTTAAGTGAAGTACCATTACACCTAAAAGCATGTGAAGACACTGCTCTTTAAGTGTTAGATCAGTGTGTTCAATATTATAACCCATAATTTATGTAATGACTCAATCATATGAAATCTTAAAGGTAACTGATACTACAAGATTTGTGTATGTCATGAGTTAAGACATATAATGGGCCCCGAGGTATATGGTTTTCTAGTTGACGCTGTTGCTTCCTGTTCCATTGTTGCTTCCTGTTCCACTGTTCCTTTATGGTATAAATCCTGAAGGAGTGGGACAGTCAAGTACACCCAGTAAAGACCTGGGGACAGATTTGTGTGGAGACTAAGAAAACACAACATACCCATGAACTAGGTCATGGAATAACATTCAAGGCAGAATTATTTGGAAGAGCCAGTCTTCAGTTTTTTAGGGGACTCTACTGAAACCAGACATCTCCAACAAACAAGAGAGCTCCTCATCAAAAGCCTATGCAGAAGATTATTTAAATATCTTCACTTGTAAAGCCCAGGGTGGTAGCGCATGCCTCTAGCCCCAGCACTCAGGAGACAGAGGCAGTCGGATCTTTGTGAGTTCAAGACCAGTCTGGTTTATGTAGCAAGTTCCAGGCTAGCTGGGACTACAGGGAGACTCTGTCTCAAAAAGTCCAAATAAATAAATAAATTAAAAAATAAAATCTTCACCTGTAAAAGCATTCCAATGTCTCCAAAGAGTGGAATACTAAACTCCAATGTCTAGTGTCTCATCCAGAGGAAATATGGTATTCAGAGGCACTCACGGATTTTTTTTTCCTGTGACCTTCTATACTTCTGCCCAACCTTTGTGATGGCTGGTGTTGGGAGGTGGCTGGATTAAAATGCAATTGTGCAGGTGCTAGCTTGTGCTCCTTTTCAGGGTCATTAGCATCTGCCAAAGCCTGGGAGACTACAGGAAGGGGATAGCATTTATGTGATTTCTATTATTTCAAAAAATGTTCTTGCTTGTGCCAGTTCCCAAGGTTTTGAGGCAGTTGTTAGAAAAGTAGCTGTTACATGTTCTTTTGGTTCCCATTCAAATCGGTTCTGACAAAAAAATTCCATCATTTTCAATTCAAAGTCAGTAGTGTTAAAGCAAGAAGTTGGAAAAATGTCTTGAGCACACTGCTACAAAGATGGCTTTCATTTACTAATCAATGTGGCATGTGCTTTGCCCCCACAACACCAGTGTACTGAGTAGGTGCTATCTTCTGTGTTTTACAGATGAGAATGGTGATGTTCAGAGAGTCACAGAAATCACCCAGGCTTGGAAAAGAGTCTGTTTCCATAGTCTCATATCCAGCTCATATGGCCTCTAACACTCCAGGAGAGAGCCTTCTGAATGTGTACCCAGTACCTGGTTTCTCTGAGATCTGCTGTCTAACCTGAATTCAAAATAAAATAGAAAATGAAACACAAAATATCAATGTATTTAAATAAATTTAGGTTGACAAAGTGAGGTTCTCAAATTATAAGACCCTAACTCCCTAACTGTGTTTTATTTGTTTAATTTTTCATGATTCTTTTGACTTACAGCTCAGTTTGGCTTGTAAGAAGGCACTGTAAAAGTGGCTTCCTCCTGTTCCAGCCCCTCCTCTTCACTATATACCAGTACGACAGAATGCACTTCCCTCTGTCTCTGTCTTGCTCCTCTCTCTCTGCCTTGAGGTGTCCTGTGGAACACTGATATCTTCCTTTGGTTCCATCTTCCTTTGGGTCCCTAGGAGAAAGCACAAGCTGCCCATTATCTCAGTTGTCCCCCCTCTAAAGCTGGTAAAGAGTTTCACATGAAAGAATCCCAGACTGCGGCTCTGTGCCAAGGAAAACAAATCCAATATCTCTCTTATGGACTTATTTTGCCAAACTCCAAAAGGAAGATTGTATTAAAACAGTGTCTTTTACATTAAAATTTCAAGCACCACTAGAATTAAAGTAATCATAAACTTTTCCATGTCTTTGGAATGCATAAATCTTTCAGGTGATATGTGAAGAGATGTCAGGAGATTCTTCTCCAGCCATCTTAGTTTTGCAGTACACGTGGGCAAAGGTCCCACTCTGCCCACCCCTACAGGCGTGCTTGGCTCTTCACAAGCAGAGTTTTCACATTAGGGTTCTTAAGTCAGATGTTTCAGTAGGATTTGGAAAATCAGGGGCAAATTGTCATTTACTTTGGGTGTTTTGGTTTTTCTTTCTAATTGTAGTTCTTTAAGCCAGTGAAATATTTTGGAAACATCAAAGTGAAGAGAAAAATGTAGTTTTTACCATTTATATTCTCTAAGAATTTTATGAAAATCCAGTCCTTTAGTCCCAGTAACTGGCATGCAGAGACAGGCAGATCTCTGTGAGTTCCAGGACACCCTGGTCTATATAGAGAGTTTCAGGCCAGCTGGGGCTACAGGGAGACAAAAAAAAAAAAAAAAAAAAAAAAAAAAAAAAGTAAATACAACACACACACACACACACACACACACACACACACGCACAAAGCTCTCTATCAGCATTTACTGAGTGAGTTGATAGTTTGATAGTTCATGTATTTAATCCTATTGTGTTCTTATTGTGTATTAATTTCTTACATTTCTCAGTATTCTCTTTACTGTAGTTATCTGTATAATGTGGTCTTTCAGTATAATTGCATGCTGAACAAATATTAAGGGAAATAATAAGAATGTATAACAAAGAAAATGTATGCATGTAGGAAGATCCAGTTTGAATTGGGAGCAAGTTCTCAGCTAGTACCCCTCAGGACACCATGTGGATGGGAGTCAGGGGATCTCTCTGACCCCACCCCAGAGGAAGCAGACAATGTGGCCTAGGTGCATGATGATGGGTCAGGCAATGGTGTGCAGTGGTGTGGAATTGGGGGCCTGTGATTGGCTCTGGGAGCTGACATCATTTGGCTTATAAAAGCAGGCTATAGCAGGCAATAAATCGATTTCTCCATTACCATAATTACAGAATTCCTGGCCGTCATTATTTTTTGCGCACATACATACAGGCCAAGGCAGGCCTGCATTTCGTTCTGGTGGCCAGTGGGTTGGAAAGTGGTTCTTGGACCACCAACATGGATAGCTGGTGTGGTGATGTGAATCGTGAGTGGACATAGGCCATCAGCCTGAAATTCCTGTCCAGGGACCAGCAGTCTCTGGGCAGATGGGAAATCATGGCCCAAAGTGGGCAATATTCCATTGTCCCAGGCTAAGGGCCTGAGTTTGAGGTACCTCTCAGGTCGGGCTATGGAAGTAGCCAGCTGGTCTCTGTGTTGAGAGGCCAGCTCCCTACAGTGGTCACAGGTGGGTACCGTGTTCCCCTTTCCCTTAGCAGGGCCTCGTTGTACCTGCTCATTACAAAGAAGGCTTCCTACATTAGAAAATATTAAGTGTGATATGACATTTCCTGAAATTTATTAAAAGATACTTTAAACAAAAAGATCACAGAGCTCTCACTGGGTGTGTCAAGGCCAGGTGCTTATTGACTTGCTCCCTCTATGTTGCTCAGCTGACTTTCTTATATAGCTCAGGTCCACCAACTCAGGGATGGCACTAATCACAGTGGTCTAGGCCCTCCTCCATCAATTAGCAATTAAAAATCCCCAAAGACATGGCCATAGGCAGCTCTGATCTAGGAACTTCCTCAACTGACAGTCTTTCCTTTTCCTCATCAGTGTGTACAACAGACAACCTAGATTAGCCATTGAACAGCTTAAAGTTAATACTGATTAGGAACTTGTAACTGTGGAAAGGAAACATGACATTCACTGAATGTCTGGTGTATTCATACAATGAATACTACATGACTTTACTAAGCATTTAATGCTTTTTTAAAAAAATTTTTAAATTTATTTTTCTATGTGTACGAATGTATTATCTGCATGTAGGTTTGTGCACCCATGTCGTGCAGTGCCGCAGAGGTTAGACAGGGTCTTGGATTCCCCTGGAACTGGAGTTCTCCTGGAATTAGAGTTACAGATGGTTCTTAGCCGCTGGGGTGGTGCTGGGGATCGAACCCGGGTCCTCTGCAAGAGCAGTCGGTGCTCTTAACCGCTAGGCCATCTCTCCAGCCCCAGCATCTAATGCTTTTTGAACTGCATTATATCCAGCCACTGCTTTGGTCATTACTCCAGTTGTGTTAAGCATCACTACTTTATTATCATTCCACATTTGAAGAGATGGCTTTAAAATGGTGAAGAATTTTCTCAGGGTCTCATATCTCAGAAGAGACAGAGCATGGGATGTAGTAGTCTCCTACTGCTGCTGTAACACACTCTCACAAACTGGGTGGATTTAAACAATAGGCACAGATCATGTCCTAGTTCTGGAGGGTGGAAGTATAAAATCAAAGTGTCGACAGGGTCCTTTTCCCTTTAAAACTGATGAGAAGGGGGCTGGAGAGCTAGTTCATCTGTTAACATCACTGACTACTCTTGCAGAGGACCTGGATTTGATTCCCAGCACCCACATGGCATTAATAACCATCTGTTAACTCTGATTCCAGGGGATCCAACATCTTCTGACCTCCTCGGGCATTGGATGACATGGGCGTATGTACATACATGCAGGCAGTACACTCATACACAAAATTAAAATCTAAAAAAAATGTAAAAAGCTGGGGGTGGTGGCACATGCTTTTAATCCCAGTATTCCAGAGGCAGAGTTTGTCAGATCTCTGTGAGTTCAAGGCCAGGTGGAGCTACAGGGAGACCCTGTCTCAAAAAGACAAAACAAAACAAAACAACACCAACCATAAAAACCCCAAAACAAAAACAAAAAACAAACAAACAAACAAAGAAAAAGAAAAACTGGATGGGAAGGAATTGGCTTCTTCAGCTTCTGATGTCTTCCAGCATCTGTTCATGCTTTTTTGGTTTGTGGGTTCATTGCTTCCAGGATGCCTCAGTCGATACCGCTACCATCGTAGCCACGCTTGTTTATTTTACTGTAGGGACAAAAGTCCTATTTGCTCAATTCCAACCTTCCATTTTGGGTCCCTACTTCAGTCTATAACAGCCCTGAAGTCTATGGTTAGTTTTATTTAGACACAACTTTATGATATTTTCTATGATGTAAAGTTTTCCATTTTGGTTATTCTTTTCTAAGCATTTTATATTTTGAAAGCAGTCTAGGTGGGTAAGAATTTAAAAAAATATGCTTCATACTTTAAATGAAAGCTATAAAGCAAATACAAGTTAAGAATATAGTGGCTATTCCTATTCTGGTGTTCTTATAGAAATGTAAATCCATTAAAAATTAAAGTCCCAGCACTCTGATTTCAAAATAGGAGGCAAAGTAGACTTTGTTTCATTTTTTTTTAATGCCTCAAGGCAGAAATACAATGTTTTTCACCTGATTCCACTTGATGGAAATCGCACACTCCAAGCCATATGGAATGGAGAATCCCCCTTTCCATAGGGGGAAACGTATTATGAGGGAAATTTACTTCCTGAATGACTCTGACATGCTCCCCTAGAGGGAAAGTGCCCAACCAGTCCACTCCTCACCGAGGGGAGAATTATGGCGTTAACGTGGTATAGTATTCTGCAAATAAATTGCTATTTTGTATGGAGAAGGAAAGGGAGTGAGCCAATGGTGGAGTGGAGTAGCAGAGTACAGGATGGAGGGCTCCTTGATGTTGGGCAGCAGTTTCAGCCTTCTCTGAGTGGCTGCATTCCCCACAGCTCCCCCTCCTCAGGTCCCAGGTTGTACATGGCAGTGGCTTTTCCTCTATGTTGGTCTTATGCTGGGCGCAGGGAGTTCTCTGTCATTTGCAGATTATGGTCTTGGGAGGACTGATGCTCTAGAATGGACTCCCTGCCCCGACCCGCAAGGCCCAGTTGTGGTCTTGACTCCACAGATGGTCCTGAGCATCCAGGCCTTGATGTGGGGTCTCTCTCATTCCCAGGCATCAAGACATTTCCATTATTTTTTTTCCGTTACTTTTCTACAGCCCTAGTGTGCTAACACCTATGCCCTATGGAATATATAAAACATTTAATTGAACTTCTGGAGATAAAATTCACAATCTGGAAAGTTAAGAAAGATAACGTACTAGAATAGCCACACGACACAATTCTCAAACTAAAAATACGGAATTGTATTTTAGATTGTAAATTTACAATTTTTTATGTCTACTATAATTTTAAAATGTTAATTACCAACAAAAGCTGATTTATTGAGCTTCAACAATAATGAGAAATTTGTTACTGTTGCTATAATGTGTTTGTCATTAACTCTTAGCTGGATAGCTTCAGTTGCCACTTGACACACCTGAGTTGGGGGGACCTCAATTGAGGAACTTCCTCCATTGGGCTGACCTGTGGCCACATCTGTGGGGCATTTTCTTGGTTGTTGAGTGATGTAGGAGGACCCAGCCCCCTGTGGGCAGTGTCACCTCAGGCAGGTGGTCCAAAATTGTACTATAAAAAAAGCAGTTGGCACAAGCCAGAGAAGCAAGCCAGTAAAAAGCATCCTCCATGGTCTATGCTTCAGCTCCTGCCTCCAGGTTCTTGTCCTGCCTTGGGTTTCTGCCCTGACTCCCCTCATTGATGGATTATGACCTGGGAATATTAAACTGAAATAAGCTCTTTTCTCTCCCATTTAGTTTTGGTCAGTGTTTTATCATAACCATAGAAATAACTAAGACAACTCCTTTCCCAAAATCTCTAACCTATACAAAATTTTTCAATGTAATCATGTTAATTTTTAAAGAAAGCAATGCTAATAAAGAATTTAAAAGAAAGAATGAATGTTTTCAGTATTGTGGATGCTAGCATCACTAATACATGCACTATGGTATCATTTTGTAATTTTAATTTCCATTTCCCTAAAGACATCTGATGTGAAGTATCTTTTCATATGTCTTCTTTGTCTCCTGTGTATTTGCTTTAGTGCCTGTTTAAGCTTTTCACCCGGTTTTCAGCTGGGCTGCCTGCCTTCTTATTGCTGAATTTTCAGAATCTTTTGTATGTTTTGTATTGTAATACTTTATTAGATGTGCTGTTTGTGAATATTTTTTCCCAGCCTGTAGTTTGTCTTCTCATTTTCTTAAATTGTCTTTCACAGAGCAGACATTTAATTTTTCAATACAATCAAGCTTATCAATCTTTTTTAAAGGATTTATTTTTAAGTGGGGGCGGGGAGGGGAGCCGGGCACGTGTGTGTGCCATGTGAGTGCAGAGGCCAGAAGAGGGCATCAACTTCTCTGGAGCCGGAGTTACCAGTAGTTTTCACTCACCTGCCATGGGTGATGACTAAACTTAGTTTCTCAGGAAGCACAGTGGTTAGTGCTCATAATTCCTGAACCATCCCTCCAGCCCCCATCAATTTATTTTTTATAAATAAAAACAGATCATGCCATCAGTGGTCTCCTGAAAATTCATCATCAAACTCTCAGTGGAGATACCGCCTCTCTTTTCCTCCCCTGCCCTCCCCCTCCCCCTCCCTAATCCCCTTTTCTCCCCCTTCCACTGCCCCTCTCCTTTATTTTGTCCTCCCTCCTTTCCTTTCTCCTCCTTTTTATCTCTCTACATACTTTCTCAATGCACATTATCCTTTCCCATGATTTAAAATACTCTTTCTGTCAAGTATTTTTCTTTGGACTTTTAACCAGTCCTCCAGGCCCCAGTATATGAAACTCACCTGTTGGTATTGCTAGTTTTTTTTTTTTTTTCCTTAACAAACACACACTTCACTCTAATCAGTGCTACTAGATATATCAAACACTAAATTATGGTTCCACCTTCTCACATTTATTCTTCCAGATATCCTACCTCAGAAAATGCTCCCCGTTCTCTTCTAACCAGCAGCAGGAGCCTCTGATCTTTCTTTTGTTCCTTTCTCACTCAGCAGCTAGTGGTACCTCAGAAAAGTGTTAATCAATGCTGTTCTTCCCTAAAGTAAAAGCATTCAGTGAATGGTTTTCTGTTGCATTTATAGTAAAAGTCAGACTTCTCTCCAGAGCCTACAAAATCCTACAGAAACCACCTTCTCACTTACTGTGTGTTTAACCTCACTGCCTATCATGTTTCCCTTGTGCAGTGTTTTCTGGGCCATCAATTTTTATTCAATGAACACCGAGCTTCTTTCTGCCTATGAACATTGACACAAGCTTCTCTAGATATTCACATCTGTGGCTTTCCCTTGTCATTCAGTTTTACTTTAAATGTATTCTCAGGACATTTAATGTAGCCTCACAGGTATCCTCTCTCATGTCTCTACATTTGGATTCTTTTTCCCGGACTTTATTACTTGGTAATTTCTCATTTCCTTGGCTGTTGATTGTCTTTGCCTTCTCCCCATGGGACTGGGCTGTTGCCTGACTTCTTCATTCATCACAGCAGAGTTATCTATCACAGTGGCTGAATCGAAGTAGATAGCCAGAAACTATTAGAATCATGGGTGAAGTTAGTAGTTAGTAAGTTGTCATTAAGCCCCCTATGTGCCCCATCGAAGGTTGGGATTTAATGGCCAGCAAGACCTAGTTCTTGGCTTCTCAAAAAGGCTAGAACCTAGAAGAAGAGGGAAAGAAATGAACAAGCAATTACAATAGAATGTGGGAACCATAATAGACCCAAACCCTGGGTGTTTGGGGAATATAACTAAAGGTAGATGGCTTAGCCCATCTTGAGAGGAAGGATGTTTGGGAAGTTGTCCCATTTCTATACCTGCTTGACGTAGACTACATAACATTTCTAGAGAAAGAATATAAATATAGGTCTGAAAATAATGTTATTCTCTATGATATCAGTGTCCCAAAATTGCAGCAAGCTTAACCAAATCAACCAAACAAACAAAAAAATCCAACCTCAGCTTCTCTTAATGAGTATCCTCAGCCTACACTACTTCTTGGAAGATATGAATTTGTTACTTAATTTGTTAAAGCAGTAATTCATTTTAGTTGTTTAGCAATTACTTTTTTTAAAGGGCTGGAACACTCATAATTTTAGTATTCTAGAAATTTTCATCAAATTTGAATTGCATTTATTCAACCCTATATACTACAAATGTAGTCACCTCCTCCTGGAGAGATTTATCTTGGAATAAAAACTTTTCCATCCCATTAATTCTTTTTCTAAAAATTCTTTTCTATGACATTCTAATGTTTCTTAGTTTGCTGTTCACTTGCATTGTAACTCCAAAATTAAATGTTAGTCTAGTTTCCTATCTCTGAAAATGGCACCCTTTATTTTATCCTATATCACAGCAAGAGCCTCGTATTGGTCTTCTGCTTCCAATAATGGTATTTCTTCAATTCATTTCTTTTTTTTAATTTTTTTTTAATTTTAATTTTTATTTCTGTATGTGTATGAATGTACTGTCTGCTTGTACGTTTGTGCACCCGTGTCGTGCAATGCCGCGGAGGTCAGAAGAGGGTCTCAGATTCCCCTGGAACTGGAGTTCTCCTGGAATTGGAGTTACAGACGGTTCTTAGCCACCACCTGGGTGCTGGGGATGGAACCCAGGTCCTCTGCAAGAGCAGTCGGTGCTCTTAACCGCTAGGCTATCTCTCCAGCCCCTCAATTCATTTCTTATAGCCCAGTTATCTTTCACAATGCCAGGCTCCAGGTAGACACTATGTGTAATATAATATACATACAGCAGAATCTCTGGTCTTTTAATTTGTATTGATCATGCAAATAGTATTCCATGAGTTACAGCTCTGAAGTTTCCATGCTTCTTCTAAGCCAGTGTGGTTAGTGTGTGCTATCTTGTGCACTGGGTAGAGAGTATATTTCCCTCATTGCATTATTTTTCACTTTTCCTTGTGAGGCTTCCTCACATCATTTATACCTCTTTCAAGGTGTTCTCAGTTGCTGTCCTTCTTTCAATATAAAAATGCCCCTGCAATTCTTAGCCTTGATTATACATTAGAATCACATGGGAAGATTAAAACATCCCTATTTTCCATTTTAAGTAATTCTGGCCTAATTTTTGCAGGCTATGGATTTTTTTTCCTTTTCACTTCCTATATGATTCTATTTACATTCAGGGTTGAGAACAATTACTCTGGGCATCCTCCTGAATGGATGGACTAGGAATCACCAGTCCTGAATTACATTGCCTGAGAGATTGTTGGAAATAAAGACTCTTGAGCTTGCTGCACACCCAGTAGATCAGAGCATATTAACAAGGCTGCCTTCATTCAGAGGAGCTTGGTTTGCTCTATACTCTTAGGTTTCACTATAAATTTCCCCTTCAAAATCATTTACTAAAGTGATCAACAAAGAAAGTTCTAGTATTTGTCTTTAGAAGCTCTGACTGTTCATACTTGTCATTCAGTTATTTCTCAGTGTTTTGCTATTTCATTATTTTTATTTTATGTGTATGAGAGTATTGCCTACATGTATGTAAGCATACCCATGTCATACAATGCCCATGGAGGTCAGAAGAGGATATCTGATCCCCTGGAACTGGAGTTACTATGGACTGTTGTTAGCTGCTATGTGAGTCCTGGGAACTGAACCTGGGTCCTTTGCAAGAGCAACTGGTGCTCTTAAGCACTGAATTATCCCTCCAGCCCCAGTAATTTTTTTAAAGGCCAAAACTACAGATGTAAAAAATGGTTGACACTAGCCGAGTGTGGTGGTGCACACCTTTAATCCTAGCACTTGGGAGGCAGAGGCAGGCAGATCTTTGTGAGTTCAAGGCCAGCCTGGTCTACAGAGTGAATTCCAGGACAGCTGGGGCTACAGGGAGACCCTGTCTCGAAAAGACCAAAAAAAAGGTTGACACTAAAGAAGTCAAGTTATCCTTTAATAATTTCATCTTCAAAAGGAGTGATTATTTGAAACAAGCCGGGTCTTTTTTTTTGCATTTTTCAAGTCACATTCCATGTGGAAAGTACATGTGGGCATATACGCCAACCTTGATACATGTAACTACTCAGGTGCCATCAAATGACTTTCCCGGGTTGACCCAAATGTCCTCATCAGGTAGACAGAGGGGGTTCAGAAGGAGCTTCTCAAAGTCAGTTGCATTCCTTTTTGAGATGTGGAGTTAGTTTCAAACTCTATCTAATTTCAATTCTGTGACTGAAAGCAATGGTGCACTGATATACAAGGAAATGACTGAAAAAAAAATGGTTTGAACACAGACATGAGGAAAGGACGTTAAATATTTCAGGGAAAATAATCAGTAATGAGGCAGTTAAGGATACCTAAAGAAACCCCACCTCCAAAGCCTTGGGGAAGAAATCAAAACGAAATCTAAAGCCTACAGTGAAAAAATTAGCTGGGAAAAGCACCTGGCCCCAGCTATGCTTTGGCTGAGCTCATAAAAGCGACGGGCAATTATGTAGCTAGTACCCTGAAAAATTTGTCAGTGCACATGGAAAAACAGAGGGATCGCCAGAAGCCTGGCACGAATCAAGCAGCATTCAGACTGCTAAATAAGGGAGAGTCGAGCAAGAAGGGACCACAGATCGGGCCCAGGAAAGTTCCCTCACTGCCCATCAATTTAACTTCATGGCCCAGATGCTTCAATAAACTATTTTAAGCTCAAGATGTCCCAGGAGGCAGGAGAAGTAAGGGAAATTTTCAGAAAGAAAGCCAAACTTGTTAATTGTGCCAATTAGGTGGATCTGGGGCCATCTCTTGAGGCCTTCAAGCAACAGGACAATGTCATCAGTGAGGAGCTGCTCCATCAGGCCACCTGTCCATATCCCACATATGAGTAGCACAGAAGTTGTCAGTTATGCGTGATGTGAAGTAACTGTGATTTCATGTTGCTTAGACCTGTCACCAGCGTCATATGAGAACCCCTCCTGTGTTATTAGAGTGAGGCTGAAGACATGTTCAGCAGTTAAAAGTACTGGCTGCTCTTGCAGAGGACCTGGATTCAATTCCCAGCACTCACATAGCAGCTAACAACTATCTGCAACTCCAGTTCCAGAGGATCTCCTACTCTCTTCTGACCTCCAGGGGCACTGGAGGACATAGATACACACACACACACACACACACATACATACATACATACATATATATATATATATATGTATACTCAATACACTCATACACATAAAACAAAAACAATGAATAAAATATTCATAAAAGAAATATCAGGGTGTGAGGAAAGAGGAAAGAGGAAGGGAGGGAAGAAGATTTGCAACTAGGACCCTGTAGGAAATGAACATGTTTAATTCATCAAGCATTTTCTTTCTGATGATCTAAGAGTATAATGATAAGTATTGGGATTATAAAGGTTGAGGAGATTAGGAGATTGCTCAATCAGTAAAGAGCTTGTCACACAAGCGTGAGGACTTGAGTTCAGGTCTCTCAGGTGAAAAAGTTAGGTGTGGTGGTGCATACCTGTAATCCCAGTTTATCTGAATCAGTGAGTTTTCCATTCAATGAGAGACTCTGCCTCAAAAAAGTAAGATGGAGAGTGATAGAAGACACTTGACATCAACCTTTGCCTTCCACATATAACCACAGACATGTGTACCCATGTACACATACAAACATATGTACATATACACATGCACACAAACACACAATAAGATTAAAAAGTTAACAGAGGGTTAGAGAGGTTTATCTCTCTGACTTGGGCTTGACATGTGCAGGATGGGAACAGCTATCAGAGCCTTGGTGCTCTAACTGTGGGTGGTGGCTCCGCAGCATGGGCATTCCCTGAGACTTGGGTACAAATGCACAATGTGGGTCCCTAGAGGGCCCCGATCTGAGTCTGGATTTCCACACTCAGCCTGAGAAGTACTGTCTAGAGTGCTGTGCTGAGGCAGCTGGGTGGCAGCTAGGGGAAGAGGCCTCGTCTGATTAGCAATACGTGCTATAAAGGAGGGAGGGGTTATGGGATTGCTTGGGAGAAGTGGGTCCACGAACATGCCTGGGGAGCAGGCTGTTTCTTCTGTTTGGTAGGGTTTATTCATTCCACACCACCCTCTCTTGCTGGATCTGGTTCAGAGGTGGGCACCTGATCCTGGCTGGCATTCAGCGAAGAGGACACTCAACATTATGGTGGTGACTAGTTAGCACTTGAATTCGGAGCCATTGCATGGCAGCTAAGCAGTTCTGTTAATGGCAGAGCACTGGATGATAGTCCTTGAATCGTGTTGCCATCCCTGCAGGGCCAGGCTTCCTACGATTTTTTTCCTGTCTGGGAGGCCTAGTGCTCTACCCCTCCAGGATCTCTGTGAGGCTCTGCGGCAGGTTTTGATTACACTGCTTGTAGCTGCACAGGTAAGCTGTGGAATCCTACTCGGCCCAGATAGCACACAGAATGGCTCTTATGTTTAAAACATGAGTCAGCCCACATCATTCACCTGTAAGGCTCCTGTCCCTTCCATCACTGTGACAAAATTCCGGAGGGAATCCACTTACGAGGTGAAAAGATTTAGTTCAGCTCATGGTTTCAGAGTGCTCAGCCCACCGTGGCTTGGCTTTGCAGCTTTAGGCCTGTGGTACGTAGTATATAGCGGAGTACAGGGCAGAGCTGCTCACCGTATCTCAGCAGGGAAGCAGAAAGAGAAAGACTGGTGGGGGTGGGGGTAGGGTTAGGGTTAGGGTTGGGGGAGCAGCTGTGTTCCCAATACCCACTCCCAGTACTGGGAACACAGCTCCCCGTCACTTCTCTTCTTGCTTTAGGCTCCACCTTCTGTCCTCCTCCCCCACCCCTCCTCCCCAGGCCTTTAAGGTGCCTCTGGCGGCCTCCCAGACTCAAGCAATAGCATCTTCTGCTGGGTTTCTGTCTTACACAGACTGGAAAAGGGAAGAAAGAACCACATGTCATCTCATCTTTCCGTTTCCCCTTGTTGCTGTCACTCCTTGGAGCTCTGAACTGAGGTCCACATTGCTGTTTCATCTGTAAACACGTCTCCCTTCTCTTTCTCCTCCTTCCAGTAGTTTCTTTCATGTTCCCATTCTCCTTATGCTTTCTTTTTTGATTTACTAAAACTTGCAGTTTCCACTCACCCCGTAACTCTATATCCTTGGTCCTTCTGTCTGATACCCCACATCACTTGCTTCTCCCCTCCCATTTTATATTATATATATATAAATTGGTCTTTTTGAGACAGGGTCTCCCTGTAGCTCTGGCTGTCCTGGCACTTGCTATATAGACCAGACTGGCCTCAAACTCACAGAGACCAGCCTGACTCTGCCTCCCAAGTGATGGGATTAAAGACTTGGGCCACCACACCTAGCTTGACATACTATATTTTAATCATTTAACTTTTATAACTATAAGAACATAAACTCCGGGGGAGCAACAAAATTTGTTTGTTTCTTTTTATAGCTTACTCTTAAGGAATTGGAGCAGAGCCTGGGCTATTACCTTATGGAGTACATGCTGTGTATTTGTTTAGGGGATGAATAAATTAATAAGATAAAAATGATCACTCAGAAATAAAAATAGAGATAGAATAAGTTAAGTAGTCATAAATTAATTCATATTTCCCACAAATGAATGCAAAATGGCATTTTATTTCTTTTGACAAATTACAATGTAATGATTGCAAAGAGTTAGAATTATCAAAAAATTCAGAGGAAAGGCTGTGGTCTTTCAGGAAGCATTTTCACAGAAAAAATGTTCAGGTGTCTTAAAAAGTCTTATGCTCCTCATGATTCTTGTATGATCATTTCTACAAGGTAACACACTGTCTTGGCTTTCCAGTGCTGTGATTACGGTGTCTGCTGTTATACTCAGATTTTTAACAAGAGTACTGGAGATCCCAATTCAGGGTCTCACACAGAAAGCACTTGACCAATTGAGACATCTTCCCAGGCCCGGTTCCAGTCCCCATTTTTTCAAATGTATTGAGAATTTGCCTATGTTTTTAGAAGAGAACCTGGCAGATTATAAGTCTGTGTAAGTGTGATATTATTATAGCTAAGATCAGGAAGGGAAAAAAGACCACCAGTGAATGACAACAGCCTCAGCACTTGTGAAAACAATCAGTTTTCAGTAAACAACAGATAAGGTTTATGAACTGTCAGCATCAATGTGGAATGTTGACTTTTATTTATTTATTTATTTTTGGTCTTTTCGAGACGGGGTCTCCCTGTAGCCCCAGCTGGCCTGGAACTCACTCTGTAGACCAGGCTGGCCTTGAACTCACAAAGATCCATCTGCCTCTGCCTCCTGAGTGCTAGGATTAAAGGCATGCACCACCATGCTTGGCTAGTGTAGTGATTTTAAAGATGCGCTTGAAGCAGCCCTTCAACATCAATTTGTGCTTAGCACTTTCTACATGTAATTATAAGTAAAGAGATGGGATTGGTGCAAGATACTAGGCCAGGTGGTGATGTGTCTTTGGAATGGGATTTCCCTGGCCCTCGCTGCCTGAGTCATTTGAAAGCCTTACAGGTTACCCTGCTATACCCAGAGGTTTCCCTCTACTTCACTTTATACATTATCAGTAGTATGCTCTTTATTACTTCTTTCTGATCTCAAGTCAAGCTAATGGGCCTCATTCAAAAATCTTAATACCAGTCTGTAAGCACCTGAAGTTTCTGTTTTGTGTTCAGGGAAGCAAGGTGTGTGGACATGGATGTGTATATGTTCAAGGCAACTGGGATGGGCAAGTGGGAATGGGTCTATGATGAACTGTGCCCATGGGTCATCTCCAGGAAGATTTGCTGGTTGGAAGATGTATGCCCATTTCTGTTGTGCCAATCCTGGGTGAGTCATATGTAAAGAGTCATATGCAAATAGGATGAAGACAAAGCAAGCATCCATCTTACCAAGCCTTATTTACTTTAGTGTCACCAGGACCTGGCATAGTGCCTAATGAAATCTTGGTGTTCGATAAATGTTTCATAAATGACTAGTCCTATGGATAAAAAAGGAACAACAGAAATTTCCTAACAGTTGGTATTCCCTTGAGGAAAGTAGCCACAGGCAGGTGACCCTGGGCTGTGGTCCTGGGCTCTGTGAAGCTCCTCTGTAAAGGAGATTGGACACTAGAGAACGTCTGTCCATCTTTGGGAAGTTTGCCTATTTAGGAAGTTAGTGGAAATGCACTAGAATGCTTGGGCTATACGATCTAATAAGCTTAATTTAGGGGCATGTACCATGTGTGTTTACATTAGAAAAACAGTCCTTTACCTCATTGCTGGACAGAGTAGCATTTGCCTGTGATCTCTGTGTGTAGAAAGCTGAAGCAGGAGGTTCTTGAGTTTGAGGCCAGCCTGGGCTTCATAGCAAGACTCTGTCTGACACCAATGACAAGATGGGGTTTCTTTTTTTTTATTTATTTTTTATTTATTTATTTTGTCTTTTTGAGACAGGGTCTCCCTGTAGCCCCGGCTATCCTGGAATTCACTTTGTAGACCAGGCTAGCCTTGAACTCACAAAGATCCGCCTGCCTCTGCCTCCTGAGTGCTAGGATTAAAGGCGTGTGCCACCATGTCCAGCTGTGATGGAGTTTCTTACGCTAGCCCTTCAGAAAGCAAATCCAAGAAGTAACAGAGAAATGTTTCTTTTTTCTAAAAAAAAAACATTTATTACTATTATTGTGTGTGGATTGGTGGTCATGACCTGTATCATGTGTATGGAAACCTGAGGACAATGTTGAGGATCTAGTTCTCTCCTTCCATTATGGGTTCTGGAGATGGAAATCTGACCATCAGGCTGTGTGGCAAGTGCCTTTGACCCACTGAGCCACCTTGCTGGATAGAGATATGGTTCTGACTTATGGTTACCTGACACTAACACTTTAAAAAGAACTGTTTTTATTTTATTTATTTTTATTTTATTTTATTTTAAAAATTTATTTATTGATGTTTTATGTATTTCATACATCATTTTTCATTTCTGTTCAGGCATATTCCCCTATCCCTTCCCCCCACCCCCTCTCCCTGCCCCCACCCCACCCCATCTCCAAGCCAGTATCACATGTTCTGCCATAGCTGTCCTGGCATCTTTCTCTCAGTCTTTTTTATGCTTAGGAATCACATTTTCCTCCATAATTTCATGTTACTCGAAAATATGGATACAGACTCTCCACCCATATACATTAATTACAGAGTCTTAAAATAATTGTTGGATGTGGGGGGGGGGGGGGGGGGTGATTCGTAGAAGGCCCATAGAGAGAATTCAACATTATAGGCAACATATTTGCTTTTAGATAAACAAAAAATATAACCATACTGTGCTTCAGCTTGCCTTTGTCATCTGGGGGTGTGGTGTTAGCATCCACAAATGAGGGAACCGATTCATCTGGGTTGGTCTTTCTGGGATTGTGTCATTTCACTCAGCATAATGGCTTCGGCTCCATCCATTTACCTGCAAGTGTCATAATGCCATCCGTTCTTTCACTGAATAGTACTGGCATTGTGTAAATGTACCACATGTTTGGGCATCCACTCATCTGTTGAGGGAACATATGGTTGGTTACAGCTCTTCGCTATTGTGAAGAGACTGCAATCACATGGATGTGCAAGTATCTTTGTGTAGGATGAGTCTGTTGGGTATATACCCGGAGGGTATGATGGGTCAGGTGGTAAGCTCATCTGAGTCTTTAATGGTTCTTCACACTGTTTCCTATAGTGATTGTACAAGTTTTACATTCCCACCAGGCAGTGGATGAGTGTTCCCCGTTCTCCACAACCCATCCAGCATCTTTCTTTGTGTTTCTTGATCTTAGGCTAGGTCGGATTGGAAGGAGATGATAGCTGAGAGTGTTTGTGAAATTGGGCATTTTTCTGAAAGTAGATAATTATTAAATGATGATGAACCTTGTGGTAAGATGTTTCTCACCACTGTAAGTCCTCACTGTGGAAGACTCTGGTCAGCTCTTTAATCCATCTTTTTTTTTTTTTTTTTTTTTTTTTTTTTTTTTTTTTTTTTTTTTTGGGTAGTTTTTATATTCTTGACGTTAATGCGCTGTCAGATGTGTCACGGGGTAAAGATTTCTCCCACTCTGTGGGTTTCTCTTCACTTCTTGAGTGTTTCTTTCACTGTAAAGAATCTTTTGATTTTTATGAGGTCCCACCTTGTCAACTGGTGACCTTACTTCCCTGTGTGGCGGCTGTCTGATTTAGAAGTCTTTTCTACACCTATGACTTGTAGGTTGTTGCCACATTTTTCTTCTATCACATTACATGTTTTCAGGCTTCACGTTGAGATCTGTGATCCATTTGAAGTTGACTATTTTTGTACATGTTAGAGGTAACGATTTAATTTTGTTCTTCTACAGAGGATGATCCAATTTTTGCCAACACAATTTGCTTGAAGATGCTATCTTTTTTCCTCCATTGAGGTGTTTGTTTGCCCCTTTGTCAAATATGAGGTGGCTGGAACTGTATGAGCTCAAATTTGGAGCTTCAATTTTGTTCCATTGGCCAACTGGTCTTTTTTGTGCCAGTTCCAAGCTGTTTTTTTTTTTTTTTTTTTTGACTATAGCCCTGTTGTATATTTTGAAGTCTGGTAGGGCCATCCCCCCTGTATTGCATTTTTCACGTAGGGTTGCTTTAGCTATGTGGGGTCTTTTGTTCTTTGCATATTGATTTAACAGGTTTTTCTGGAGTCTGTGAAGAAACTATTGGGATTTTATTTGGGATTGCTTTGAATCTGTTTATCAGTTTTGGTAAAATGGACATTTTTACTATATATAAGATTTTCCCAATCCATGAGAATTGGAGGTCATTTTGATGTCATTTTCAATCTCCTTTCTTCAAGGGGTTTAAAATTTTGTTGTAGAGATTCTTGGTAGTTTTGGTTATGTTTGTTCCCAGTTATCTTATTATATTTGTGAGTGCTATTGTGAGTGGAAGGTTTTCTTTATTCTTCTCCACATGTTTTATTGTTGGTGTAAAGAAAGCTACTGATTTTTTCTAGGTTAATTTTGTAGCCTGACACTGTACTAAAACTCTTAATGGTTTCGAGAAGGTTTTTTGGTGGAGTTTTTTAGCATCCGTTAGGTAAACTCATATCATCTGCAAAAGGATAGCTTAACTTCTTCTTTTCGATTAATACTCCTTTAATTTCCTTCTCTTGTCTTATTGCCCTAGCAAGTGTTTCAAGACTATGTTGGGAAGAGAGTTGGTTATAGGGGGCAGCCTTACGGGTTCCCATCCTTAAGGGAAATGGTTCTAATTTTTCTCCATTTAGGATGATGTTGGCAGTTGGTTTGCTATATATGGCTTTGATCGATGTTGAGGAATGTTCCGTTCAGTCCAATTCGCTCAAGGACCTATAAACATAAAGGATGGCATGGATCTTGTCAAAGGCTTTATTTCATGCCATCAGTTATGATGGTGGTGGTTTTTGTTCTTTCTTTTTTTAAAAAAAAAAAAAAAAAGTATTTATTTATTTATGTGTGTTGAACCATACCCTGCATCTCTGGTAATGAATCCAACTTGATCATAACAGATGATATTTTTGATGTGTTTCTGTATGAGCTTTGCAAGATGCAAGTTTTTGTTGAGTATTTTTGCATCTAGATTCATTAGTGAGATTGGTCTATGGGCGTTCTTTTGTTTTTAATTTAATTTTTATTGATGGGTGTGGTGCATTTCGTACATCATTTATGCCGATCAGAATCGCCCATATTTCTCTTTCCCGTCCCCCCACCCCCCCCCATCCCAGAGCATGTATTCCCCTGCCAGAACGTCCTGCATCTTTCCATGTTTTGGGTTTTTTTCATTTTTTAACTGCTAATCCATTGGTATAAGCATCCTTCGTGCAAAACCAATCTACAGACTGTGTGCCCAAACCCCCACAGTCCCACAATTCAGTGGGGGGTGACAGGTGGCTTGTTCAATCAAGTTGATTATCAAATGAGTGTCCAGAATACATCCTGTAGTTTCACCGTCCACCCCAATTGCAGCCCCTAAAATATACCACTCCCCCTCTTTCACAGATTGTTAGTCCTATGCTCAGAAAGGGGCACAGTGGATGAGAAGTAAAACTAGCTTTCTTTTTTGCTTGCATCTTTGCCTGTTTTTGGTATGAGAGCGATGCTGGCTTCATAAAAGGATTCTGGAAGAACTCCCTCCATTTGTTATCTTCAAACAGTTGGAAGTAGCAATGGTTGTAAAACCTTTTAAATGTGATTTATAGAGTTCTGATGTGAAACCATCTGGACCAGGGCTTTTTGATGGGAGGTTTTTAATTACATCATTCAAATTCCTCAAATATTATGGGGTCTATTTAAACTGTCAATTCTCTTGGTTAAGCTTTGTTGGTTCCCAGGATTTCATAAGTCATCCATGTGCTCTTTAGGTTTTCAAACTTAGTGAGTATAGATGTTTGGTGTATGTCCCATATGATTTCTTGAGATTTTCTTTGTCTGTTGTGATGTTTCCCCTTTCATCACCAATACTATTGAAGTTGGAAGTCCCTCTCCTCTCCTCTCTTCTCTCTCGCTCTCTCTCGCTTGTCACTCTTGGTTAACAAGGGTAGAGGTCTGTCCCTATTTTTAATTTATTTTTTCAAAGAACCAGCTTTTTGATTTATTTATTTAATGTATTTGTTTTCTTTGTTGGCTATTTCCATTGATTTCTGCTCTATATTTGTTATTTCTTCCTGTTTTTTTTTTTTTTTTTTTTTTTTTTTTTTTTTTTTTGTCTCTCAAGTGTTTATTAGCTGCAGTGTCAGGTCGTTTATTTATTCCCTTTCTGTGTTTTTTTTTTGATGGGGGTGGGGGTGGGGGGGATGGAGACAACTTAGTATCTAATAAAGATTTCCCTCTCAAGACTGCTTTGAAATGTATCCCACAGGTTTTTGTTGTGTTGTATTGCCGTTTTTGTTTAGTTCCAGGAAAACTTTTATTTCATTCTTTATCACTTCCCTGACCCATTCATTTTCAGGATTGTGTTGTTTAGGTCTCCAGTGTGTTCTTGTAGCTTGTTGGACTTATTCTGGGGGTTCATATTGAGTTTTATTGGACTGTTGTCTGATAGAATGCATGGAATAATGTCTATCACTTTAGTATTTTATTGAGGTTCCTTTTGTGCGCCAGTATGTGTTTGATTTTGGAGCAGGTTCCCCCATGAGGTGCTGAGTTAGAAAGTATATGCTCTGATATTTGGGTGGAATAATCTGTAAGGTAGGTGAGGTTCCATTTTGGTATTGTAACTGTTTCATTCTGAGCCCTCCTCTGTTTATTTTTTGTCTGTGGATCTAATCCAAGAGGCGCAGTGGGGTGTTGAGTCCTCCAGCACCTTAGTGTGTTAGATTGATCTGTGTCTTGGAGTCCTGCAGAGTTGCTGACTCGAGAATGGTTCTGACTTAGGGTTACCTGACACTACCTCTTGCAAAGAACTGTTTTTATTTTGTTTAATTTAATTTAATTTATTTAATTTAAATTTAATTTAAGTTTATTTTTGTCTGTTCGAGACATGGTCTCCCTAAGCCCCAGCTTTCCTGGACTGGCTTTATACACAGGCTGGCCCATTGAACTCAACAAGATCTGCCTGGCCTCTGCTTCCCAATGCTAGGACTGGAAGGCATGTCTACCATTTGTCCCAGATCAGAACGGTTTTTTTATGCTTATGTAAAATGATGTATTCTAACCTTGTAATTCCAAATGGTTTTCTGTCCTTGGTTCCGAATTTGTGTTTTTGTTTTGATCTGTGTTTCGCAGCCGGTATATTTCCCCTTCAGCCCGGTCTTTTTTTCCTATTCCTTTCTTTGTTTTTACTGTGTCTGCCTGTCCCTGTCTGCCTGTTCCAGGTTATGCCCCCCCCTGTCGTGCCCTGCCCGTGGCGGGTCCGCCACGCGGGCGTCAGCTATCCCCTAGGCCTGGCATTACAGATGAGTTCTCAGCCACCATTGGGTCGGGGCATCACCCAGGGGTCACTACGGCAAGCGCCGATCCCGTGCTTCTTCACCGCCGGCCCTCTCGCCCAGACCCAAGACAGGTCTTAAAACAAAGAGTGGGGAAATGTCACTGGCCTGAAAGAAATGCAGGTGTACTAAGGTGGCCTGGGCCTCTCCCTTTGGTTATCAGGTTATTGAAACAAAGGACTTCAAGAAATTGAAATTTCCCCAGGAATCTACCGCCTGGGGTCCAAAACCGCCCTGGGGCCCGGGTGCTGGGCCAGACGAGGCCTTATCACCGCAGGGCGATCTGCAGCTTGTCATCATCTTTTCAGGAGACATCTGGAGGCAAGAGCTAATGATGGCCATGATGGGCAAAGACCACTTTGAGCAGACTGCTTAGCGCTGGAGAACTCTGGTACTTCTGTCTTGAAATGTACAAACCTCATTCAGGACGCTAGCGGGAATCTAATGGGAGGGTCCACTGGACACTTGGCTCCTCTTCTTTAAATCTGCTTTGCACACATATAGACAAAAAGCAAGCTGTTGTATTCATGAGATAAACTGGAACAGTCATATTCCTCATCTGTCATTAACCAAATCCCCAAATGTTTTCTCAGAAGTCACTTAAAATCTGCAAATCCGAGTGTACAGAGTATAATCCTTGCAATTCAAGAATTAAGTAGATCATCCAGTATGCCAGTAACCCAGTAAACAAAGATGGTGAAAAATATCAGTATGAATTTATTTTTTTGGATTTTCTGTTTTTCTTTTAATTTTCACCCTGTATATTTCTGAAGATGTGCAGCAAGCCACATTGGTTCTAGATAATTCTGTAATTCCAAGAGCTCCTATTTAGTGGGATAGCTGGAGAGCTGGTCAGACTGTGCCACTGTGCCTGGCAANTTGCCAGGCACAGTGGCACAGTCTGACCAGCTCTCCAGCTATCCCACTAAATAGGAGCTCTTGGAATTACAGAATTATCTAGAACCAATGTGGCTTGCTGCACATCTTCAGAAATATACAGGGTGAAAATTAAAAGAAAAACAGAAAACAAAAAATAAATTCATACTGATATTTTTCACCATCTTTGTTTACTGGGTTACTGGCATACTGGATGATCTACTTAATTCTTGAATTGCAAGGATTATACTCTGTACACTCGGATTTGCAGATTTTAAGTGACTTCTGAGAAAACATTTGGGGATTTGGTTAATGACAGATGAGGAATATGACTGTTCCAGTTTATCTCATGAATACAACAGCTTGCTTTTTGTCTATATGTGTGCAAAGCAGATAAAGAAGAGGAGCCAAGTTGTCCAGTGACCCTCCCATTAGATCCCGCCAGCGTCCTGATGAGATGTAACATTAAGCAGAAGTCCAGAGTTCTCCATCGCTAAGCAGTCCTGCTCAAAGTGTGGTCCTGCCCATCACTGGCCATCATTACTCTTGCTCCAGATTCTCCTGAAAGATGATCTGACAAGCTGCAATCCTTCCTGGGTGATAAGGCCTGTCTGGCCAGCCCCGGCCCCAGGGCTTTTCCCCAGCGTGATTCCGGGGAAATTTCAATTTCTTGAAGTCCTTTGTTTCAATAACCTGATAACCAAAGGGAGAGGCCCAGGCCACCTTAGTACACCTGCATTTCTTTCAGGCCAGTGACATTTCCCCACTCTTTGTTTTAAGACCTGTCTTGGGTCTGGGGAGAGGGCCGCGGTGAAGAAGCACGATCGCCTTGCCGAGGACCCCTGGGTCGATGCCCCACCCAATGGTGGCTGAGAACCATCTGTAATGCCAGGCCTAGGGGATACTGACGCCCCTCGACCCCCACGGGCAGGCACGACAGGGGGGGCAAACCTACAGCAGACAGGACACAGACACATAAAAAAAAAAAGAATAGAAAAAAAGACCGGCTAAGGGTGAAATATACCGCTCAAACACAGATCATAAACAAAAAACAAATTGGAACCAAGGACAGAAAACATTTAGGAATACAAGGTTAGAATACATTCATCTTTACAAAGCATTATAAAAAACCGTTCTATCTGGGACAAGGTAGCACATGCCTTCAGTGCCTAGCATTTGGGAAGCAGAGGCAGGCAGATCTTGTTGAGTTCAAGGGCCAGCCTGTGTACTAATAGCCAGTCCAGGAAAGCTGGGGCTTAGGAGACCATGTCTCGAAAGAACAAAATAAATTAAATTAAATTAAATTAAATTAAATTAAATTAAATTAAACAAAATAAAAACAGTTCTTTGCAAGAGGTAGTGTCAGGTAACCCTAAGTCAGAACCATTTCTCTGAGTCCAGCAACTCTGCAGGACCCAAGACACAGATAATCCTAACACACTAAGTGCTGGAGGACTTCAACACCCCACTGGCCTCTTGGATTAGATCCAACAGGACAAAAAATAAACAGAGAGGGTATCAGAATTGAACAGTACAATACACAAATGGACCTCACTAGCATCTACAGATATTCCACCCAAATATCAGAGATATACTTTCTAACTCAGCACCTCATGGAACTGCTCAAAATCAAACACATACTGGGCACAAAAGGAACCTCAATAAAATACTAAAGGATAGAAATTATTCCATGCATTCTATCAGACACAGTCCAATAAAACTCATATGAACCCCCAGAATAAGTCCAACAGCTACAAGAACACATGGAGACTAAACAACACAATCCTGAACAATGAATGGGTCAGGGAAGGAAAAGAAGGTGAAAACATGGAACTGAAACAAAAAGCAATACAACACAACAAAACCTGTGGGATACATTTAAAGCAGTCTTGAGAGGGAAATTTATTAGCCTAAGTGCCCCCACATCAAAAAAAAAAACAGAAAGGGAATAAATAAACGACCTGACACTGCAGCTAAAAACACTTGAGAGACAACAAAAAAAAGAAACAAACAGACAGGAAGAAATAACAAATATCAGAGCAGAAATCAATGGAAATAGAACAAAGAAAACAATACATTAAATCAATAATCCAAAAGCTGGTTCTTTGAAAAAATAAATAAAATAGGACAGACCTCTACCTTGTTAACCAAGAGTGACAATGGAGAGAGAGAGAGAGAGAAGAGAGAGAGAGAGACTCCAACATCAATAGTATTGGTGATGAAAGGGGAAACATCACAACAGACAAAGAAAATCAAGAAATCATATGGGACATACACCAAAATCTAACTCCACTAAGTTTGAAAACCTAAGAGACATGGATGAATATGAAATCCTGGGAACCAACAAAGCTTAACCAAGAGAAATTGACAGTTTAAATAGACCCATAATATTTGAGGAATTGAATGAGTAATTAAAAACCTCCCACAAAAAGCCCTGGTCCAGAATGGTTTCACATCAGAATCTATAAAACATTTAAAGAGGTTTTACAACCATTGCTACTCAAACTGTTTGAAGGATAACAAATGGAGGATTCTTCCAAATTCCTTTTATGAAGCCAGCATCCCTCATACCAAAAACAGGCAAAGATGCAAGCAAAAAAGAAAGCTAGTTTTACTTCTCATCCACTGTGCCCCTTTCGTCGGAGTTTCATGACCTGAACAATTTTGTGGAAGAGGGGGAGGGTAATTTAGGAAGGCTGCAATTAGGGGTGGACGGTTGAAACTACAGCGATGTAGTTCTGGACACTCATTTGGATCAATCAACTTGATTGAACAAGCAACCTGTCACCCCCCACTTAATGGTGGGACTGTGGGGTGTTTGTTTGGCACAACAGTCTGTAGATTGGTTTTGCACGAAGGGATGCTTTACTCATGGATAGCAGTTAAGTAAAATGATAAAAAACAAAACATGAAAGATGACAGGACGTTTTGGCAGGGAATACATGCATCGGGATGGGGTGGGGTTGGGGGGACTGGGAAAGATGAATATGGGCGTAAATCTGATGGCAACATGAGTGTACGAAATTCACCACACAAACCATCAATAAAAATTAAATTAAAAAAAAAGAACAGCCCATAGACCCATCTCACTCAATGAATATAGATGCAAAAATATCTCAACAAAAACTCACTTGCAAAGTCGTACAGAAACACATCAAAAATGATCATCTATGATCAAGTTGGACCATTACCAGATATGCAGGGATGGTTCAACACTACATAAATAAATAAATACTTTTTTTTTCTAAACACATAAAGAAACGAAGACAAAAACGCACCACCAATCATCAACTTATGCATGAAATAAAGCCTTTGACAAGATCCATGCATCCCTTTATGTTTATAGAGTCCTAGAGCGAATTGAACTGAACGTGAACATTCTCTCAACATGAATAAAGCATATATATGCAACCACTGTCCACATCACCTAAATGGAGAAAAACTTAGAACCATTCCCTTTAAAGGATGGAACCCGTAAGGCTGCCCCCTATAACCAACTCTCTTCCCAACATAGTCTTGAAACACTTGCTAGGGCAATAAGACAAGAGAAGGAAATTAAAGGAGTATTAATCGAAAAGAAGAAGTTAAGCTATCCTTTTGCAGATGATATGAGTTTACCTAACGGATGCTAAAAAACTCCACCAAAAAACCTTCTCGAAACCATTAAGAGTTTTAGTACAGTGTCAGGCTACAAAATTAACCTAGAAAAAATCAGTAGCTTTCTTTACACCAACAATAAAACATGTGGAGAAGAATAAAGAAAACCTTCCACTCACAATAGCACTCACAAATATAATAAGATAACTGGGAACAAACATAACCAAAACTACCAAGAATCTCTACAACAAAATTTTAAACCCCTTGAAGAAAGGAGATTGAAAATGACATCAAAATGACCTCCAATTCTCATGGATTGGGAAAATCTTATATATAGTAAAAATGTCCATTTTACCAAAACTGATAAACAGATTCAAAGCAATCCCAAATAAAATCCCAATAGTTTCTTCACAGACTCCAGAAAAACCTGTTAAATCAATATGCAAAGAACAAAAGACCCCACATAGCTAAAGCAACCCTACGTGAAAAATGCAATACAGGGGGGATGGCCCTACCAGACTTCAAAATATACAACAGGGCTATAGTCAAAAAAAAAAAAAAAAAAAACAGCTTGGAACTGGCACAAAAAAGACCAGTTGGCCAATGGAACAAAATTGAAGCTCCAAATTTGAGCTCATACAGTTCCAGCCACCTCATATTTGACAAAGGGGCAAACAAACACCTCAATGGAGGAAAAAAGATAGCATCTTCAAGCAAATTGTGTTGGCAAAAATTGGATCATCCTCTGTAGAAGAACAAAATTAAATCGTTACCTCTAACATGTACAAAAATAGTCAACTTCAAATGGATCACAGATCTCAACGTGAAGCCTGAAAACATGTAATGTGATAGAAGAAAAATGTGGCAACAACCTACAAGTCATAGGTGTAGAAAAGACTTCTAAATCAGACAGCCGCCACACAGGGAAGTAAGGTCACCAGTTGACAAGGTGGGACCTCATAAAAATCAAAAGATTCTTTACAGTGAAAGAAACACTCAAGAAGTGAAGAGAAACCCACAGAGTGGGAGAAATCTTTACCCCGTGACACATCTGACAGCGCATTAACGTCAAGAATATAAAAACTACCCAAAAAAAAAAAAAAAAAAAAAAAAAAAAAAAAAAAAAAAAAAAAAAGATGGATTAAAGAGCTGACCAGAGTCTTCCACAGTGAGGACTTACAGTGGTGAGAAACATCTTACCACAAGGTTCATCATCATTTAATAATTATCTACTTTCAGAAAAATGCCCAATTTCACAAACACTCTCAGCTATCATCTCCTTCCAATCCGACCTAGCCTAAGATCAAGAAACACAAAGAAAGATGCTGGATGGGTTGTGGAGAACGGGGAACACTCATCCACTGCCTGGTGGGAATGTAAAACTTGTACAATCACTATAGGAAACAGTGTGAAGAACCATTAAAGACTCAGATGAGCTTACCACCTGACCCATCATACCCTCCGGGTATATACCCAACAGACTCATCCTACACAAAGATACTTGCACATCCATGTGATTGCAGTCTCTTCACAATAGCGAAGAGCTGTAACCAACCATATGTTCCCTCAACAGATGAGTGGATGCCCAAACATGTGGTACATTTACACAATGCCAGTACTATTCAGTGAAAGAACGGATGGCATTATGACACTTGCAGGTAAATGGATGGAGCCGAAGCCATTATGCTGAGTGAAATGACACAATCCCAGAAAGACCAACCCAGATGAATCGGTTCCCTCATTTGTGGATGCTAACACCACACCCCCAGATGACAAAGGCAAGCTGAAGCACAGTATGGTTATATTTTTTGTTTATCTAAAAGCAAATATGTTGCCTATAATGTTGAATTCTCTCTATGGGCCTTCTACGAATCACCCCCCCCCCCCCCCCCCACATCCAACAATTATTTTAAGACTCTGTAATTAATGTATATGGGTGGAGAGTCTGTATCCATATTTTCGAGTAACATGAAATTAATGGAGGAAAATGTGACTTCCTAAGCATAAAAAAAAGACTGAGAGAAAGATGCCAGGACCGCTATGGCCAGAATTGCATTGATCTGGGCTTGGGATGGGGTGGGGTGGGGGCAGGGAGAGGGGTTTAGGGTTCATTTGTTGTTGTCTCTCAAGTGTTTTTAGCTGCAGTGTCAGGTCGTTTATTTATTCCCTTTCTGTTTTTTTTTTTTTTTGATGTGGGCACTTAGGGCTATAAATTTCCCTCTCAAGACTGCCTTTAAAGTATCCCACAGGTTTTGTTGTGTTGTATTGTCTTTTTCGTTCAGTTCCATGTTTTCACCCTTTATTTCTTCCCTGACCCATTCATTTTTCAGGATTGTGTTGTTTAGTCTCCATGTGTTCTTGTAGCTAGTTGGACTTATTCTGGGGGTTCATATTGAGTTTTATTGCACTGTAGTCTGATAGAATGCATGGAATAATTTCTATCCTTTAGTATTTATTGAGGTTCCTTTTGTGCCTCAGTATGTGGTTGATTTTGGAGCATGTTCCATGAGGTGCTGAGTAGAAAGTATATTCTCTGATATTTGGGTGGAATACTCTGTAGATGTCTGTGAGGTCCATTTGGTGTATTGTACTGTTCAATTCTGATACCTCTCTGTTTATTTTTTGTCCTGTTGATCTAATCCAAGGGGCTCAGTGGGGTGTTGAAGTCTCCCACTATTAGCGTGTTAGGATTAATCTGTCTCTTGAGGTCCTGCAGAGTTGTTGGTCAGAGAAACGGTTCTGACTTAGGGTTACCTGACACTACCTCTTGCAAAGAACTGTTTTTATTTTGTTTAATTTAATTTAATTTAATTTAATTTTTTAGTCTTTTCGAGACAGGGTCTCCTTGTAGCTCCAGCTGTCCTGGAACTTGCTATGTAGGGGAGTCCAGCCTGGGGCTGGACAGACTAGGAACTTATCACTCAGGAAGAGATTTGCAGCTTGTCAGATCATCTTTCAGGAGAATCTGGAGCAGAGATAATGATGGCCAGTGATGGGCAGGACCACACTTTGAGCAGGACTGCTTAGCGATGGAGAACTCTGGACTTCTGCTTAATGTTACATCTCATGCCAGGACGCTGGCGGGATCTAATGGGGAGGTCACTGGACAACTTGGCTCCTCTTCTTTATCTGCTTTGCACACATATAGACAAAAAGCAAGCTGTTGTATTCATGAGATAAACTGGAACAGTCATATTCCTCATCTGTCATTAACCAAATCCCCAAATGTTTTCTCAGAAGTCACTTAAAATCTGCAAATCCGAGTGTACAGAGTATAATCCTTGCAATTCAAGAATTAAGTAGATCATCCAGTATGCCAGTAACCCAGTAAACAAAGATGGTGAAAAATATCAGTATGAATTTATTTTTGTTTTCTGTTTTTCTTTTAATTTTCACCCTGTATATTTCTGAAGATGTGCAGCAAGCCACATTGGTTCTAGATAATTCTGTAATTCCAAGAGCTCCTATTTAGTGGGATAGCTGGAGAGCTGGTCAGACTGTGCCACTGTGCCTGGCATCTATGCCAGTGATGACATTGCCATGATTCAGAGGACACCAGCTCTTGGGTGAGGTGTTCTGTTGGAGAGTCCACACAAATGTGCAGGCAGCAATCAAGTTCCCGGGTTAGCTCTACACGAGGGTCAACGCTCCTGCTCTTTAGAGTCTGGTGCAAGCTGTATACCGAGGTGGATGTATTTGGATTGCAGGGATCTAGGCTTAGAGTGTGAAGACACAAGCCTGTGATCCCAGCACTTGTGAGTTTGAAAAAGAGGAAAAAGTTGTCTGGTTGGCCAGGTGTGGTGGTGCACGCCTTTAATACTAGCACTTGGGAGGCAGAGGCAGGCAGATCTTTGTGAGTCCAAGGCCAGCCTGGTCTACTGAGTGAGTTCCAGGACAGCTGGAGCTTCAGGGAGAGCCTGTCTTGAAAAGACCAAAAAAACAAAAAGAAAAAAAGAAGAATGTCTTGGGTTGGAGGGATAGCGCACAGCACAGCTGGTAAAGGCTAAGGCTAACAAGCAAAACATTAAAGAATGTCTTATTTTTATTATGTTTTCTAATGAATCTAATTAAGATAACAACAGAAACTTATACATTGCCATAACAAAAATAAATAAGAAGTGTTTGAAAGCAAATGATAACTTCAGATCTAACTCTCGGGGAACTCTGTCTCTGGCTGATTTCCTTTCCAGGGTAGTTCATGAGCGTGTGCACACGGTAGGACACAAAACACTTGACAGATGTTTGGCTCTGTTTTGCTGTGCTGTTTTTAGTGCACTCTGCTTCTTTACTTTGCATCCTCATACTTGTAAATATTTATATTTTAAAGATTATCATCTTTATTAGCTGCAACATCATGTTATTTTGATGCATTAAAAAAAATTTTTTTTTCTTTGTGACCACATCTCAGGTTTCTGAGTCATTGCTTCTGTATATAACATCATTGACTAGCATCATGGTACATAAACTTTTTTTTTTGGTGCATAAACTTATTGATCTTACCTTCGGATGGACCTCAGATTGTTAGATTGTTTTCAAGTAAGTCATATGTGCTGGCAGCTCAGGGGAGCCCTAACCACAAAGTACTCTGGCCATCGCTGATGATGATAGTTTAGAAGAGTTTCATGCATTGATGCCTTTGCAGTGTCACCACATTCCCTGAGCTGATGCCTTTGAGATGATGATGGTGGTGCTTGTGCTTTTTGCTTGTTCCTTTCTTGTCCACATGCTACTCGTCTCTGTCCCTCATCTGCTTCTCTATGATGGTATGATAGTGTGTAGGAAGCTGACCTGTTTTGTTTTTGTAGTTTATACTGGAGATTGGATCTGGCCCACACACATTATATCCCAGTGAGAACTGAGTTCTTGATACCTTGTTAGTTAGATCAAGAACTGTATTTTGACAACTATTCCCCCTATTTTTCCCTCCATCAGATTCCTTTAAAATATCGTTTCTGATATGTACATATTTAAAATGTATAGGCTTTCAAAATTATCATTTCCCCCCTAAAATTCATTATTTTTATGCTTGAAAAGTTTTTCTTTCATCTAAAAGGAAAATAAATGTTAATGTTCATTTCTTTTCGGAGATTTAAATCTCTTGTATTTTTTTACACTTATGCGATATAAAGCAAAGATCAAAGTTGATTTAAAAATAATTTCTCTAGTCAGTTATTAAATAATCATGTTCTGGGTAGGGAGATAGCACAGTTGGTAAAGTTCTTGACACATATGCATGAGTATATGAATTCCATCCTCAACATCTACACAAAAAGCGTGGTATGGTGGCACATGCTTGTAATCCCAGCACTGGTGAGGCAGAGGCAGGAGGATCCCTGTGGGGTCACAGGCCAGCCAGCCTAGCCTACTTGTTAATCTTTAAACCAGTGAGAGACCCAGCCTCGAAAACCAGGCGGATGGCTCATGGCAACAGATATCTGAGATTGATCTCTGGATTACATGCATGTGCACACACACACACACACACACATAACCACATGAATGGGCACACACACAAACATACTCACACACACAAATATATATGTATGCGTACATCTGGCTGCAAAATTATTTTTTTTCCTTTTTAAAATTTATTTTATTTTATTTTATTTTTTTAAATTTTATTTATTTTTGTATGTGTATGAATGTACTGTCTGCATGCAGGTCTGTGCACCCATGTCGTGCAATGTGGTGGAGGTCAGAAGAGGGTCTTGGATTCCCCTGGAACTGGAGTTCTCCTGGAATTGGAGTTACAGACAGTTCTTAGCTGCCATGTGGGTGCTGGGGATCGAGCCCAGGTCCTCTGCAAGAGCAGTCGGTGCTCTCAACCGCTAGGCCATCTCTCCAGCCCCATTTTTTTCCTTTTTTTTTATGTTATAAGTAATTGTAACTAAATTATGTATATAATTACAGTCAATTTCTGGATTTTTTGTTTTATTTAATAATTTATACACTTTTTATATTTTATAAGTACAATACTGTTACAATGAATGAAAATTAATTACATATTTAATATCTCCAAACTAATGATCTCTTATTAGTCTTAATATTTGTCGGTTCTTCCTTCAGAAAAAAAAAATGTCATTAGTTCCAAAGCTATCAAAGTGGGATCTTCATTAGAATTTTATGAAACTTAAAAATTCCTTTGTGAAGCATTAATACCTTCTCAGTATGTTTTCCTTTCATATTGCTCTTCATTTACTTATGTCTTTATTTAGGTATTTTGGCAGCAATTTGTAATTTCCTTTGTATGGATTCTGCACATTAAAATCCATCTTCCTAATTCCTTTGCATTCTTCTTTAAAGCTGTAGATGGAATAACTAATCTATTTTCTTTTCTTTTTATGGTGCCAAGATCAAACATAGCCCTAAGTACGTCTGTCACCGAGCTCTACCCCCAGGCCCCTATTTCTATTTTTTAAATTTTGGGTTATTTGTTTTAAATTGTCACATAATGATTATACATAATCATGGGGTATAGTACAATAATTTGCTACATTAAAATTTTAATTATATGTATGAGTGCATTTCTGCTTACATTGGTTCAGATGCCTACAGAGACCAGAGGCATCAGATATGCCTGGAGCTGGAACTGTAGGCAGTTGTGAGCTGAATAATGTGGGTGCTGGGAACTGAAGTCAGGTCCTCTGCAAGAGCAATGTGTGGACTTAACCACTGAGCCATCTCGCTAGTCCCTACTTTGCTGTGTTATGTAATGCTATTATTTTATTCTCTGGTAATTTTTCTGTTATTACACTGGAGGCACAGTGATAGTAAGAATTTTTTGTAAGTCTAGGCATTATGTATTTTTAAAGTAAATATTTCAAATCCATACTACCATAAGAAATAGTATAGTTTGTTTCTTTTTAAGGAAAATCAAGTTAATTAGATTTATTGTTTTCAGCCGTTAGTGATTTGGCTGCCTGATCTTGAGTTTCATCATATGGAAAGTTTTATGCTCGTTACATTAAAGCACTACAGATTTTCCATTTCCAGCATTATCCCATGGTAGATGTATGCCACTCTTGGATAATAAACTTTTAAGTTAGGAACACATAGCAATATCACAGAATCCCTCTGGCGATATATGCAACGATAAGCAAACATTTTGGTAGGAAAAAAATTAAGTGCAGATGAGGGGAGAGTCTTAGTGCACGAAGCTTTTTCGGATGACCTAATGCTTTTTGAATATGGCCTTGGGCAGTATGGTGTGGCTATTCTACACAGATCACAAACTGTCCTGGGTGATATGGACTGCGAAATTCATGAGAGGACAAATCATTCTCATTTTCTCTAAGGCCAGTTGTGGACTCACACTTTATGGGCTTATGTTTGTTTTATGGATACTGACCCTAGGCCTCAGGGAACCAAAGGAGGTCTTCTGAGGAATCCTTGAGATAAAGCTAGGGCTTCCCATGGATGTAAACTTACCTTTTACTTCGGGCTTGTTTACCAGCTTGACAAACACTGTGTCGACCCAGGCTGCAAATTGAGATCTATTCTAAAAAGTGCCATTTCCTGATTCTATTCTAGAGTGTATGATACAGTTTTGAGTTAAGACAGACACTGGAATCTGACAATTCCCTAGGTATGGTAGTTTAAATGAGAATATCCCCCAAAGGCTCAAGTATTTGAATGCTTGGTCAGTTGGTGGCCCTGTATGGAGAGGGTGATGGGACCTTTAGGAGGTATGGCCTAGCTGAAGGAAACACATCACTGAGGACTGGCTTTGAGAGTTCATAGCCTTGTCCAACTTCTAGCTTGCTCTCCTGGCTTCCTGTGAATAATGGTAGATATGAGTTCTCAGCTCTTAGCTCCAGCCAATTTGCCACCATGTCTCTCTGCCGTGATGGTCTCATCCCTCTGGAACCATAAACCCAAATAAATTCTTTTCTTTTGTAAGTTCCTCTGTTTATGGTGTTTTCTCACAGCAACAGAAAATAACTAATATATGAGGGACTCCAATGTACAGCCAAAGTAGGGATTCTCTGGACTCTTTTGACCTATTTTTCATCAACAAATAAGGAAGATAATATTGATGGCAGTTTTGAAAATTCACTGAGAAATAGAAAGTCATCTACTACATCTGTAGAAAACAAACTCTAGATGCTTCAACCATAAGAAAAAGAATAATGGCTTAGAATATAGCCCAAGGTATAGATTATGGTAGGAAGAGGTATGTTCATAGTATGGTATTTAAGACCTGACACTATACTAATGCAGAATTAAGACATAATTAAAAAATTCTTTGGAATTACTTTTTTTAATTTTATATGTATGACTGCTCTGCCTGCATGTAAGCACACCCAAGTCATGAAATGCACACACACAGGCCAGAGGTGGTGTCGGATCCGTTGGAGTTAAGGGTGGTTGCTAGGTGCCACATAGGTGCTGGTAACAAAACCTGGGTCCTCTATAAAAGCAGCCAATACTCTTAACTGATGAGCCATCTCTCCTGCCCTGAGACACTATTCTTTTTGTTGTTGTTGTTGTTCATTTTGAGATAGGGTCTCTCTGTAGCCACAGCTGGCCTAGAACTTACCAGGCTTGCTTCAGTCTCACAGAGATCCACCTGCCTCTGCCTCCCAGAGTGCTAGAATTAAAGGGGTGTGCCACCACACTCAGCTGACATATTCATTCACAAGGAAAAAACCATGGAAAAGAAAGCTGAGTGTGTGAACCTCCTGCTATGTTCTGGAATGATTTTTCTCTGTGCCTCACTCTCCTGAGTGTCTCAGAGCTCCCTTGCATTTCTGCAACTCGAAAACTTTACTCCTTATTTATTTCATTACTAAGGGAAGGCAGGGAGAAAATACGTTTAGTTTCAAAATATTTTACAGTTAGTAAGAAAGTGCTTTGCTTTATTTGGGCATGAGCCATTCATTTAAATATAAGTCCAGTTAATTATTATTTATGTAAAAGCTTCCAACTTTACAGATGTCGACTGTGATCTCTGGCTAAGAGAAGTTTAATGAGGCATCTTCTGAAGCTGGCCACCTTTACTAAGTAGCATGAAAATGCCACCTGCTTACATGTGACCATGAGGTCTGTGGTTACCCCTTTACCTGTCACAGGCTGTATGGGCTCCCAATGTTTCAGTCTTTCTGCCACTGTGCTTGTTTTAAGAACCAGAATGCAATAATTCAAATACAGTGACTTTACACACACACACACACGCACACACACACACACACATATATCTATATATCTATCTATCTATATCTATCTATCTATCTATCTATCTATCTATCTATCTATCTATCTATCTATATATATATATATATTGCAGGCATCTTTTTCCATATGGTGCTAGCTAGCAATTTGGATTTTAGTAGCAGTTTTTATAACTTGAAGCTTACCACTAAAATGTCAGAGCCCATGAGAATAAAACAACTTCTATTTTAAGTTTTAGATTCATTTGCTCTGATCTCTTAACCAGAAAAAAACAGACTCCAAAGGCCCTTTTATTCTGAATGAATTTAACTTTTAGTTCACTACTACCTTTTCAGTTTCTTAAGGCCAAGCATGTCCCGGTATCTCCTCTCTTTGTTCACTTACTGACATTTATTGAAAGTGTGGCATGAAGGAGGGGGGGGGCTGTCACCAGTGTTAACAAACTGACCTTTATGCTAGTGGAAACTAGAGTAAGCAAAACCACATTAAAAAAATCATATTGCTGCTACAAGACCAGGTCTTTAAGTCAAGCAAAGAATCACCTACTTTTTTTTTTTTTTAACCAATTCAAGAAATTGGAGCACAAAGCAGTACAGATTAACTTGTTCTAAGTAATTAATAAATTTGCATTGGTGTTGGCTTTTAAGTTAGAGCTGAATTTTATAATCCCTGGGTGGTTAATCATTTTCACAAGTCAGTACTTACTTATTTCAGACATGGGCATGTCCTTTTCCTTCAGCCCCCAGTTCTTCCAAGGAGTTGGGTATCATACTATTGTTTATGCCCCATTTTAACAGAGAACACATTATTCAATGGAAGTATTTCACAAGGATATTTCAGATTGGAAATTTTCCTGGTTTGATTATCACTAGTCTGAATATAGAAGATTATTGGCTAAATGTTAAGTTTATACAAGAATTTACTACAATGCAGTAAGAGGTGGAATGTTACTCTCAAATGATTATTAGAAAAACATCACATAGACTTATTATATTATAGTATTTTCAATTCAGTGATATTTAAAATAATTTGGGGACCAATTAGTAAGCTTCTAGGGAATATTTTTTTTATCGATTTGCCTGTGTTGATAGACACTGCTTGCGGTGAAAGAGACAGTTGATTGAGGCCTGTTGGAATCTAAAGCCCGTTCTGTAATGAGCTCCCAGAGCTTTCCTCTAGACTGTGACCAGAGCTGTGAGGCTCAGTGACATTGAAGGACCATTCTTTTTTACAGCAGGGCAATAAAGTCTCCTGTCTTTAATTGTGGGCAATTTGCTTAAACTAGAATCATCTGTGGTGATTTAGATTTCATGGTGTGAATTCATAAACCCAGAATTAGGTCAGAGCTGGAGTAGGAAATTTTAAGGAAAAAAGACCTTTGAGGTGTAGGATATTTAATCAAAGGACAGCTAGCTACCTGAGGATTAGGGGTTGATAATTTTTCAAGGAGACGAGACCTATATTCTGTCAAGTTTTATTCAAGGTAAATTCTCAACCATCTATGCTTTATTTTTCAGAGTCCAGAAAAGTCCAAGTTACTGTAAATTATTCATAGTCTCAGTAACATACCTATGATCTAGTCAACCTTGGGGTTTTAACTAATTTTTCAACTTCTTCAAGCAATGAAACATATAGACACTGGTTTCTTTATCTCTCTGCCAGAGGCATAAGATCTCTTTCTCTCTTCCCTTCTCTCCCTTCTCCCTAGTAATTACTAACCAATTTGCAGTATTCTCTATGCCT
Organism: Rhizomys pruinosus; assembly: GCA_009823505.1. Taxonomy (NCBI): domain Eukaryota; kingdom Metazoa; phylum Chordata; class Mammalia; order Rodentia; family Spalacidae; genus Rhizomys; species Rhizomys pruinosus. Next base: position 548,228 of record VZQC01011693.1, read on the forward strand.
CAAACCATAGAGTGAGCTTTCCTTTAACTTTGGAAGTAATTTTTCAGAGACATTTCCATGTCCATTTCTTTAAAGATTTCCAAGTGATGCTACCTGGCAAAAGATTGGAGATTAAAAAAAATTGTTTTCTTTTCTGTGTGGATCATGATGGGTGACTTTATCCATTTCTACTCCTCCTCATCTGACTGATGATATCTCAAATTTCCTTTCAGTAAGTTGTAGTTCTGCATTATTACCCTAGTTACCAGCTCCATGGGTCTGTTAAGCAATTGGGATATGGCTAGTCTAAAAGAATGTAAAACATATCAATAACTTTTTTTAACATGCTGAAATGACAATATCTTGGACATGCTGGTTAAATTAAATATGTTAAAGGCACTCCAGTATTTTTTTAAATTTTTTTAAATTTATTTTTGTATGTGTATGAATGTACTGTCTGCATGTAGTTTTGTGCACCCATGTTGTGCAATGCCTCAGAAGTCAGAAGAGGGTGTCAGTTTCCCCTGGAACTGGAGTTAAAGACAGTTCTCAGCTGCCATGTGGGTGCTGGGAATCGAATCCGGGTCCTCTGAGAGAGTGGTCAGCACTCTTAACTGATAAGCCATCTCTTCAGCCCCCAGATTTATTTTTTTAATTTTGAATGCAAATACTAGAAAATTTAAAATTGCTTAGTATCATTTTGGTCTCTTGTATTATCTTTTTATTTGGCTTTGCTGTTCCAACATAAATTTTGACAGAAATTATTTGCCTTTAAAGACCTAAGATACTATAATGCACCAAAAGATATTTGTTAGGGTAGGAATAGTGGTGCATACTTAAAACCCGAGCTCGTGGGAAGATAAAAGAGTTTGAAGCCAGTTTGAGCTATAACAGGAGACTTAGTAGTTTTAAACTACCCAACCAAGCAACAAAATAAACAGAAAAAAAGATACTTGTCATCTAAATAGCACAAATTTAAAATTTTCAAATTTTTCTTTATTATAACAAAACACAATAAATTAGTTCTTTTTCAGTGTTCAAAATAGAGCCCAGGACTGTGCACGTGCTAGGCAAGTGCTCTACCACTGAGCTGCATCCCTAAACCATGACCAAAATGTCTTTTTGTTTGTCCACACAAAGAATATGAATTGCTAATATTTGCCTGACATCTGGCATACATACCTGTGAACAAGACCCAGATTTTTGTTTTTAAGAGTTTTCAGTTGAGCACAGCATTATAAATGTGTCTAAATGCCCACTGAAAGGTACAAGACAAGGTGATAGTAAAACTCCTAAATACAGAGTGATGGTAGGGGTAGGCAGAGGAGGCCACATACCATCTTCCCAAGGGAAGCCACCCTATTTTAAGAGGCAGGGTTTCTCATTCCATCTGTTTTAAATTAACTCAATTTTACATAAAAACACATGGGGTTTGAATATCCTTACTCAGTAATCCCTGGAAGTTTACAATGATAAACCTTTACCCTTTGAGCCCCGAAGGTTGAAGCCTGACAGATTGTGAATAGAAGCAGCTGGATAAACACTCCCTCTGAAATTCTTAATTTTTCTGGTTCAATTAATAATTAAAACACTACCAAGTACAACACTTACATGCCAGTTCTTCTTGACAGGCTGGCTGAGAGTGGTCTGATCAACTGACTCTTAGTGACAGGCGGTATGCTGGAAGAAGGTTGGGCCTCAGAACTGGAGTTAGGGTTTTCTGGGAGTGAACTCTGAGTTAGTTTCTTCACTCATAAAACCAGGAGAGTGCAGTGCTCAACCCATCTATGAGGATAGATTGATAAAGTACACATAAAATGTTGAGCACAGTGTTGGTATTGATTAACTGGTGGATATAATAATTGGCATCAATAGAACCTTGAAAAATAGAATGATTTGAAAGCAAACATTTAATAAGAGTCTAGTAGACAGAATATAGACTGGTCATAACTCTGGACATAAAGGGAGTTAAAAAGTAAAAAGAAGATCACAATAATTCTTCAGCTGAGAGTCTAAGGAAAGAGCAAAAGAGAGAACAAAATTATTTTAATATAATCTCATAAAATATTTTGAACTCCTTTTTTTGCATTTCGAAGGTTCTGTGTTATTTCTGTTATAAGGGCTGAAAGTTTTCTTTGTAGCCAGTTGAGTTGATTAGTTAACCCAAAAGCAGAGAAGCGTGTGTGTGTGTGTGTGTGTGTGTGTGTGTGTGTGTGTGTGTGTGTGTGTGCATATATGTGAGAGGGTGTATATGGAGGTCAGAGATCAATGCTGGGTGTCATCTTTGATAGCTCTCCACATTATTTTTTGACCTAGGTTCTCTCACTGAACCTGAAGCTCACTGACTGGCTAGAATGGCTGGCCAGCAAGCCTCGGAATTCTCCTGTCTCCATCTCCCCGGTGCTGGGTTTCCAGGCACCAGAGCTGCCTTTTATCTGTGGGTGCTGGCGATCTGAACTCAGCTTCTCATGCATACATGGCAAGCACCGTACTGACTGAGCCATCTCTCCAGCCCCCAGTCTTTAAAATACAGGTAGAACTAACCAGATTACTTATTTCTTGTAAGAGTTTTGAAGAGTTATGGTTTAAAAAAATTAATTCTCATTACTAAGTTGCCTAGGGTATTGTTAAAGTTGTTCACAATATTCTTTATCTATACTTTAATTTCTCTCACATCCATATTTGTAATGCCCTGCCTTCATCCAGTGGTTCATCCCCATGCCTTATTAGGTTGACAACTTGGATCTTTATTCATAAAGATTCATATTTTGGTTTTGTTGGCATTTCTTTATAACTGATATTTTCTATATTACTGATGTTTGACCTTCTTTTTAGTGTTTTCTTACTTCTATTTTCTTTGTGCTTCCATTTTCACTTCTTTGTCTCCTGGATTGCTTTATTTATTACCTTAAAACTTTTCTCATAATCTAAGATATAATTTTATATATTTGTATTTCATTGCTGCTTTGGTGATGCTTATTAAAATTTTAGTGTTTTAATTATTACTCAGTTAAAATATCTTTGTTTTTCAACATCAGTTCTTCATTGACACGTGGGTTATTTAGAAGAACTTGTTATTTAATTCCTGGCTGATTCTACTGTGTTTATAAATATTTTATCCAACTTTAGCTTTGAAAATTCAGGCTGAAGAGCTCAGTGGTCAAGAGCTTATACTGCTTTTGCAGGGGATTGCAGCTTGGTTCCCAGTACCCAAGTTGGGTTCCTTACAACCTCCTGTAACTCCACTTTCAGGGCATCTGACACTCTTTTCTGGACTCCAAAGATACCTGCATCCACTTATACAGACCCACAAACAAACAAACACAGTTGCACATAATCTCTCCCCTCATAAAAAAAACCTTTACTATCTATTACTACCAATTTCATGTAGATATATGAAAAGTAAGTGGCCTCCATCCTCCCTTTGCCCTCAAAGGCAATGTCTTTGAAGAACTTCCTTCCCTTCTATTCTTAAGCCTTGAGTGATTCTGTCTAGAGAGGGTGCTGCCTGGCCGGGTGGTCACACAACAAAGGGAAGGAGAAGGGGCTGGAGCTAGATCGATCTCTCTCTCTCTCTCTCTCTCTCTCTCTCTCTGAGGGTGTGTATGGAGGTACACACTGGAACCCACTTCTTTGAGTTCTGGGGAACCTGGGCCCCTGCTGCTGCGCAGGGAAACGAAGAAAGAAAAGGAGGTTTGCTGAGCCTGCAGTCATGGTAGAGGACAGATCAGGGACAAGTGAGGACGCACGAGGCAAGTGTTCACAAGGAGGTGCGTTCCCTGGACCAGCATCCTCAACTACATGCAGAGCCAACCGAGAAGATCATGCCTCAGAGCCCCCTATCCGGGTGACCCCAGGGTCCCTCACCCCAAGTCTCCGGAGCCATCCGAGGTTGGCTGTCTCTGAGGTATGCTGAGGTGTGCTAATGTAGTCCTGGCAGGTGATGGCAGCCAGTGGTCCTGCCCTCTCGGGGTTCGGATGAGCAGCTCCTCGGGGCGACTTGAGGGTGGGGGTGGCAGGGTACCAACCTGCTCCTCTCTGCTGGGCCGGTAGGTATCCTTTGTCTGCCATTTCTTCCGGAGTTTCCGGATTAAGAAGAACAGCCCTACAGCTACCAGTAGGATACCAAGGATGGAGAAGACCACTATGATGGCTGTGATGGCCTCGGAAGACAGACCCGCATTAGGGATGGGGTCTGTGGGTTCAGGCGAGCTGGTATTTGTGGAAGAATTTGGGCTGTCTGGTCCCAGCAGGCAGGCAATAGCGGCAGGCCCAGCACCAAGAACTTCCCCAGGCCAGGATTGCCAAGGGTTTGGGGGACAAAGTGGCACCAGGGACAGGACTCCTCCAGGGAGCCAGTTTCTACCTCATCTTCGGGTGTATGAGTGACAACTGTACCTCTTGTTCCAGTATGTTCTGTGAGCCATAGGTGCAGAGGTTCCATTGTTGATATGCCACATGGGGTGGGCATCTCATAGACCCTTATTCTCTGTGTGTGACCATTTGTGGAACTCTGGAATAATCTCCATCTATTGCAAAAGAAGCTTTTGTAGAGTGGCGATTGCATAATTATAACTATAAGTATCTATATTTAACACATAGTAAGAAAATTACATTTGTCTAGGGATGATAAGAACTATGAACTCTCCAGCCATGTGTGCTTGGCTATGTTTACAGAACCACAATGAATTCCCTCCCATTGAGTGGACTTATAAAAACTAAAAGTTATTTTACATATTTATGTATTCATCCATCTATTTTGTGCAGACATATGTGTGTGGGCTTTTGCGCAGGATGGAAGACGTGTGTGGAGGTTGGGGGACAATTTGGGGGATTCTGTTCTTCTACTCCATGGGTTTTAGAACTTAACCTAGATTGTCAGGGTTGGTGGAGCCATTTCACCAGCCCCCTGACTTTCTTATGATTGGTTTTGGCTGATTATAATCCTTTAGTTTTAATTTCATTCCTTCTTAGTCTTCATTTATAAACTATGTTTCTAAAATTGCCATAAATTTTATGTCTTTTTAAAAAATATCCAATCCTTCTGTGGTGTAGATGGACATTCTTCAGAACAGACTGGCCCTGGAAGGGTGGAGTCAAGGACCAGAGACCCCTCCCAACCAGCCATCTTGCCTGGGGAAAGGGCTAAGGGCTTATAAACGAGAGTGCTAGTCAGTAAGTCTCTCCCTCGCCCACTAGCACCATGTGGTGAGGAGGTCCCAGGGCTCCTGCCCCTGATATACATGAGGGGGAGCTTTCAACCTATAAGTTCTCCCTCTCCCCCTTCCCCTCCCATTCACTCTATGAGAAAGCCCATTAAATTTGCTAGTCTCCCTAAAGATTGGAGAGTCTGTTCCTCAGTTCGTCTTTGGGAATGTGGGAGCAGGGTAAGAGAATTTGAGAATTTTCCATGACACCTTCAAAAGAGATTATGCCATTTACATTTAATTCCATTATTACTCTTGCTAGGTTTATATCATCCTGCTCTTCTTGGATCTGTCAATTACAAATTCAGTTTTCACTATTAGAGATATCTTTGTTTTTCCTTTTATAAAAGATACTTTCACTGAGCAGAAAACTCTAGGTTAATAAATCTATTTTTCTTTTACATTTTAAATTTGTTTTCCAGTGTCTTTGGTTTTCATTATGTTTTTTTTCCCCTAAGAATTGAATTGTACCATCATTATTAATGTGCTTTCTCTAAGTGTAATTTGTGGGAAAAATATTGGAATATACTGAAAATGAGAAATATATTATAAAAGAAGGAAGTCCCTTTCTCTCCACACCTCTCAGACTCATCTTTTGGATTCTCAGCAGGCTGAACTGGAGATCATTAAATTGGTTTCCTTTGTATTTGGCCTTTCAGAGCTTTACTGAGCATGTTGGGTCTATGTATGGAAAAACCTCAGTTTGGGGATTCTTGTCCTTTGCCTCTTCAAATGACACCACATTCTCTTATGTCTTTTTGTGGTTCAATTCACAGGTCTTTCTGACCTTTAGTCAGATATAAGGCATCCATTGGATTTGTCATTTCATGTATTATACATTTAAATCACAAGTCTCTTTGAGAAGAGATTTTACCCCCTCTTAAAGTACTCCACTTAACAGCACCCCCAGGCTATTTTAGCATTCATATTAATAATTTCAAAGTCTTAGTCAACTATTTGAACATGTGATTGATCATTGAATATTCTTTTGTTGGCTACTTTTTAATGGTTTCTGGTCATATCTTCTTGCTTTTTCACATTGTTCACTATGTACTAGACATCACATATAAAACCCAATGGAAGCTGAAAGAGATATTCATTTTACCTCAGAAAAAGTTTCCTTTCTATCTTTCAGGAAGCTAGGGTGGGGGAAGTTTCCTTCAATATTAGGGCGGAGTATGGAATTAATGAATTATTTGGGTGGGGGTAACCTACATCTTTAAAGATATTCTATTATTTTTATTTTATGCATATGAATGTATTGCCTGAATGTGTGCAAGTGTACCTATGTTGTGCAATGCCCAGGGAGGTCATAAGAAGGCATCAGATCCCCTGGAACCAGAGCTATGAACCATTGTTAGCTGCCATGTGGGTGCTAGGAATCGAAGCTGGGTCCTCTGCAAGAGCAGTCAGTGCTCTTAAACGCTGGGCCAAACTTCTACATCTTAACAATGAAAATAACAAGAGAAATGTTTAATTTTCTTGCAGCAGTGACCAAGTTTTTGAAAACTGACAACAGATTTTTTAAGAAAGTTTTTTAAAGATTGTATGTGTGTATGTGTGTGTGTATGTGTGTGTGTGTGTAGACAGCTTGCAGGAGTTGGTCCTTTCTACTATGTTGGTCTTGAGGATCAAACTCAGGTCATCAGGCTTGATAGCAAGCTCCTTTACCTGCTGACTCATCTTTGACAGCCCATGATTCGAGAGTTATCTATTCATCTATTTACTATTTGCTTATTTAGTTACTCTTTGTTTCTTTCTTTTTTTTTTTTTTTTTTTTGTATGTGTGTGTGTTTTTGAGACAACGTCTCTCTTGTAGCCCCAGCTGGCCTAGAACTCACTCTGTGGACCAGGCTGGCCTTGAACTCACAGACATCTTCCTGCCTCTGCCTCCAGAGTGCTGGGATTAAAGCCGTGCACCACCACGCCTGGCTTGTTTCTTTTTTTTAAGACAGTGTCACCTAAAAAAGACAGTGTGTCCTTTTCAGACTAGCTGGTGAGGAACTCAGTATGCTTACCAAGCTGGTCTGGAACTCAGAGATTTGCCTGCCTCTGCCTTTCTAGTGTTGGGATTAAAGGCATGTACCACAACACACAACCAAGGTCTTAGACTACTTAAACATAACAACATAAAAGTCCTTAATTTCATTTGGAAAAACAAAAGACTCCGAATAGCCAAAAGAACCCTGAGTGAAAAGAGCAACACAGGGGGGATCTCTATACCAGACTTCAAAGTATACTACAGGGCTATAGTCATAAAAACGGCTTGGTACTGGCACAAAAACAGACCTGTTGACCAATGGAACAAAACTGAAGATCCAAACTTGAATACATACAATTTCAGCCATCTCATATTTGACAAGGGGGCCAAGAAGACACAATGGAGGAAAGACAGCATCTTCAGCAAGTGGTGTTGGCAAAACTGTATTACCACCTGTAGAAGAATGAAATTAAACCCCTACCTCTCACCCTGTACAAAAGTCAGCTCAAGATAGATTAAAGACCTCAACGTGAAACCCCAAACTCTGAAGGCTAGAGAAGAAAAAGGCATCAGACTACAAGACATAGGTGTAAGAAAAGACTTCCTAAATCAGACAGCAGCTGTGCAAGAATTAAGGTTGACAATTGACAAATGGGACCTCATTAAACTCAAAGGGTTCTGTACATAAAAAGCAACAATCAAGGAAGTGAAGAGAAATCCCACAGTGGGAGGAAACCTTCACTGCAGAAACATCTGACAAAGCGTTGGTTTCCAGAATATATAAACTACTCAAAAAACAAAGAAGAAAGAAAACAAATGACCCACTCAATAGATGGAGCAAAGAACTGAACAGAGACTTCACAAGTGAGGAATTAGAGATGGCTGAGAAACACCTTAAGAAGTGTTCAACATCACTAATCATTAAGGAAATGCAAATCAAAACCACTTTAAGATATCATCTTACTCCAATAAGACTGGCTAGGATCAAGAAAACAAATGATACCAAGTGCTGGAGAGGTTGTGGGGAAAGGGGAACACTCATCCACTGCTGGTGGGAATGTAAACTCGTACAGCCACTATGGAAAGCAGTGTGGAGAACCCTTGGAAGACTTGGAATGAACTTGCCACCCGACCCAGCCATACCACTCCTGGGCATGTACCCTCAAGACTTACGCCACCACAGAGATACATGCACGGCCATGTTTATTTCAGCTCTCTTCACAATAGCAAAGAGCTGGAACCAACCTAAATGCCCCTCAACTGACGAATGGATAGAGAAAATGTGGTACATCTACACAATGGAGTTCTATGCAGCAGTAAAGAAAGACGACATCACGAGCTTTTGCAGGTAAATGATGGAGCTAGAAGAAACATCATGCTGGAGGTGAAGTAAACACAGTCCCAGAAAAACAAATGATGAATGGTATCCCTCATCTGTGGATGCTAGCACCAATTACCTAATTGTATGGCAAACTGAGCAATGTCAATGTAATCTGAAAACAACTGTGCTCTTATATTGTGAATCCTTTAAAATATAATAAACAAATAAAAAAACAAAAATACATAACAACATACAATAAAATAATATATGCAATTTTTATTAAACTTGGGAAGAATGTTCTTGGTAAGTCTAATATTACTTCTTTGTGGTAGCAATATTTCTATAGAAAAATGTATTTTTTAAACAGTAAGATTGGATTTGTTGAACTGAAATGTTATTTACACTTAATATATTGCTGGACTGAGCATTTTTGAAAACCAGAAGATACTCTATATGGCCAACATCCAACACTGGATGATTCTACGAATGACAGTTTGAGATGTGAGTGGTGGTCCTTGAGCTAAACAGTGTAACCCATGAAATAGATATGAGAATGCAGACTCATCACACATTGTATACCATAAGTAAGGAGTAAATAAATGCTGTTTTAAAGTTAATATAAGTTTCTGACAATCATTTCTTCATATTTCAATTGTTTTGGGGGCTGGAAAGATGGCCCAGTGGTAAAAGCCTTTCAAATAAGTGTGATGACCTGAGTTTGATCCCTAGAATCCCCACATAAAGCCTGGTGTGGTGATATACATTTACAATTCCTATACCGTGGAGATGGAAACAGGCAGATCTCTGGGGCTTGCTGGCCCACCAGCCTAACCTACTTGGTGAGTTCAAGGCCAGGGGAGACCCTGTCTCAGAAAATGAATCAGATGGCTTCTGAGGAATGACATCTGAGATTGACTTCTAGCTGCCACAAACACACACACACACACACACATGCGCACACACACACACACACACCTGCACACACACACACACCTGCACACATACACAAACATACATGTACATACATACACAAATTTTTTTAAGCAATTGAATTGCTTCTACATTCACAACTAATTTTTAAAATATTTTTATTTTTGGTTTGGCCCATTCAATGTTTTTTATAAAGTGGCTGAGGCCACTCTCTCTGGCTTTGAGCAGTCTGCAATCAGGGATTTTGAAATGTGTGTACTCCAAGGGATGTAGAAAACAAGTAGTTGATCTCATAAGTAGTTCCTGAATATTTGCCATTTATTCAATGTAAAACTAAGCCCATCACATAAATGCATTTGTGGCATAAGTCTTATTGAACTAAAATATCATTAGAGTTATTTATAAAATGATGTAATTATAAAACTTAATAAATTTCAAATGGTAAGTTTAAGAATTACTGAACGCCCATACCAATTCGGCTGAGGGACCTGAGGGATAACTTTGTTCCTTGCCCTCAGAGGTCAGCCAAGTCTTAGGGGACTATGCATGGGGGCATCTCTTGAAATGTCCTGCAAATGTGGGTCAACAGTCTTCCTGTTCAAGGAGGCCTTGGAAAGCAACTAATGGGACTTCAGCCAGTGTCCAGTCTATAAAGAAGAAAGTCTGCTCATACTTCAGAAAGGAAGCCTGGTCTAGCAAGACCTGATTTTGTCCTTGAGTGGATGGAAGTGGTAAATGATAAGCTGAAAGGAGCAAGGGGCTCCGACCCCCCCCCCAAAAAAACCCGAGAGACCCCTGAGGACCAGATCCTCAACTGACCTTGAGAAAACAAAAACCTTGGTTAATCTGGGCTAACTGTGTGGCCTTAAGCATCCAAAGGAAAGTACAACCAGATATAAATAATTAGTAAGACTAGAGAAATTGTACTGCAGACACAGAACTTGAGATCTAAGTAAAGACACAAAAAGGAAAAAAAGAGAGAGTACTGTTGTTTGGCCTGTCTTCAATTCTTTTTTTAAATTTTTATTTATTTTTGTATGTGTATGAATGTAATGTCTGCATGTAGGTCTGTGCACCCGTGTTGTGCAATGCCGTGGAGGTCAGAACAGCGTCTTGGATTCCCCTGGAACTGGAGTTTTCCTGGAATTGGAGTTACAGACAGTTCTTAGCCTCCATGTGGGTGCTGGGGATCGAACCCGGGTCCTCTGCAAGAGCAGTCGGTGTTCTTAACCGAGTGAAATGAATAGACTATTATTGTTCTGCTTTCAGTGATTTACATATGGCACAATTTTGATTACATTATTAAGGGTTTTCAAAATACAGTTCAGAATTGGTGGAGTTTCCAAGGGTTTCTTTTCTTTGGGAAAAATAATTTATAAAATAAGGCACAATGCTTGAAAAGAATACTTCTTGAGAGAAATGGTACACAGTCTTGTCACAGCAAACACTTGGTAACTATCATTGAGTGATTCATTTGATCAACACACTCTTGAATTGCATTATGGTTTGGCTAAGCATCCCCCATAGACCCATGAGTTAATGACCTACTTGCCAATCTTTTCAGGGGTCAGAATATGATCTGACTGTTAAGAGATGTAACAAGTGGGAAGGTGCTGAGTAACCGGGTCGTGCCTTTGAAGGGGATATTGGGAGCTCAGCCTCTTCCTTTCTCTCTTTGTGTCCTGTCTGCCAAGAAGCAACCAGCTTCCTTTGCCACATATCTCTACAGTGATGTACTATATTGCCACAGGCCAAAAGCAATGGTTCAAAGGCCCACAGACTGAAGCTAGGAGCCAAATAAGCCTTTTCTTTTCAAAAGCTATTTTAGGTATTTTCTCTGACTGACACAGTAAACATCTTGATATAAGGAAATGTGTTTCTAGCCCTAGCTGATCTCAGAGATCCACCTGCCTCTGCCTCCCCAGTGCTGGGATTAAAAATGTGGGCTACTACATTATCTATGCCCCCCCCCATTTTTAGAGCTCAAAAACATGATTAAGGTTTTCAGCAAGATTTCATTTACAATTACTTTTAGCAATAAATATTCATTGGTTTCTAAATTGAAGGCAATGGAGCTTTCATGTGAAATAAAAGGGTGAGTTTCAAAGTGGAATAATGTGAACAGTTGTTTGTTGGATATATGTTTTGTGGGAAGTTTTGGGATATGTTCTCTGATACATATTTTGTGAAATCACCCTGTAGGTAAAAGTCTACTCATTGGAGAGAAAAAGAAAATAAGCCATTATAGCTTCATGTACAAATGAAAATTTAAAAACATGACAGTGAGGATATGAAGCTAATTAGTGTTGGAAGGAGAGTTTATATAACAATTACTTTATAATATAATTCAGAGTTGATTCAATGAAGATGAGTTTTTCTTTCAGATCATTACTAGAATTTGTGTATTGTTTTGGTTGCTGGGGATTCAACTCAGGGCCTTGCATGTTAAAGCCACTTTATCATTGAAGTTCAGCCCCAGTCCTAAGATCATATTGTTGAAAAGGTGACATTGTTACACTGCGATGAGTCTTCTCTTATATGGCTAGTGAAGCTACAAATTGGAGCTTTCTGGAGAATGCTTTGCAATATGAATAAACAGATCATCTTTTGAGCCAGTAGTCTTGCTTATTATGCACATGTTTTTATGTACAGATACAGATGCATATAATACTTCCCTAGAGAAAAAAATTCAGTTAAAATTCACTTGTAAAATAGTCCTCATGTTACTATTAAATGGTAATGAAATCAGAATAATAGTGATTAGGAGAATTTTAAAGTAAGTCATATTACTTAAATATAATGAAATAGAATACATTCATTAAAAAAACAAAAAGAAAGAAAGCCTTGTTCTGGTTTCATCTGGGTAGTATTATATTTGTGACTTAAAACTAGGACATCTGAATACAATAACCACATACTTAACTACTGGGTTCTCAATCTTAACTTGGATCTCATTGTCTATTTTGGGGCAAATCATTATACTTTGGGGACATTAGTTATTTTGTTTGTAAAGGAAATAATTGGAAAGTCTATGTGGCACAATTGTAATTAAGTTAAAATTGAAAAGTTCATGTGGAAATCTTAGATCTCAGCTTCCTGTGAGAGGTTTTAGTTATTTAACATATTATCACTGACTTTGGAAAATAAGTACATAGCCCAGTCCTTTCTCACTACTAGTATCTGTTCAAGATGTATCTCTAGATTCTATGTCATCAATTTCACATTTCTTACAAACTTCCATTGTTTGTACTTACAAATTTTCTCTTGCTGTGATAAAATATCATGACCAATATCAACTTAGGGAAGAAAGAATTTGATTGGGCTTCCGGTTCCAGAGGGAGAATCCATAATGGTGGGGAAGGCACAGCACAGGCAGCACAACGAGAAGCCGGGTACTCACATTTTCATTCACACACAAAAAGTGGAGAGAGCAAACTGGAAGTGGGAGGTGGTATAGAACCTCAAGCCTGCCTCCAGTGAAATGCCTTCTCCAGGAAGGACACCCCTCTGAAAAGTTCCATAGCTCCCCCCAAACAGAGCCACCAACTATGGACCATGTGTTCAAATACATGAGCTTATGGTGGACAATTCTTATTTGAACCACCACATTTACAGCCATCTCATGATGCAAAATGCACTTAGTCCAACTTCAAAATCCCCATAGTCCTTAACAGTTTGAACATTGCTCAGAAGTCTAAAGTCTCCCAAGACTCATCACCTCCTAACTACAACGTCCATGTAAAATCTAAAAAGAAAATTATATTCTTCTAATAGACAGTACCACAGACTATAAATTCCCATTCTGAAAAGGAAGAATGCACACAGTGAGGAAATACTGGACCAAAACAAGATCCAAATCCAGCAAGACAAACACCATATCTTACAGCTCCAGGTACAGTATCTGGGGCTTCAGTTTCAAAGAGCTTTGATGGCTCTGCCCCTCTTGCTTTGCTGAATGTGGTTCTCCTTGGCTGTAGTATTAAGCTTCCTAGTGTTCTTTTCCTCTCCAGACTGCACATTTTGTAGTTCTTGCTGCACTACTTTTTCTTTTTCATTGTAGACCTTCATAAGACTAATAAGTAATAATCATGCCACAGACTCAAGTTTAGAAATTTGTCTATTACCTTTTAATTTAGCTTCAGACAAGTTTTTTTTACATTTACTTTCATTTATTTCATTTATTTTAACAATAACTAATAAGTTTTGAGTACAAGCATCCTTCATGTAAAACCAATTTGCAAGTAGTTGTGCCCAAACCCACACAACCCAGGGCTCCCACCAACCAGCTGGAGGGGCTTGTATATACAATAAAGTTGATCAAATAAGCATCCAGTCTATATTGCTGTAGTTTCACCATTCACCCCAATCAGCCTTACATTCTACCATGCCCTCTCTTCTGCAGATTGGTCCCTAGGCTTAGAAAAGGGGCACAGGTGGATGAGAAGCAAAGAAGTCTACTTTCTCTGGAGATGTCGTTTTGGACTCTGACCAGTTCTGGCTGTTTCTTTTCATGGGCTGACAGTTTGTTCAGGAATAACCTTTCAATCCTACTAATGAAGCACAGGCAATTAGATATATAGATAAACAGTACTAATTATTATGGTAGGTTACTTTGGTATAGACACAGATGTTTGGATGGTATGCTAATCCATGAATTATGTTTTTTTCTGTAAAAGATGACAAGGTCTTACTGTGGCTTATAACATCTCCTAACCACTAGAGGATGTAAGCTTGTGACATCAGCCAAGAGTTATTCCTCCAAGGAGAGAGCTAATAGCCAATTAGATTTGTGATATACAGACATATGGCTGCCGCAGCTGCACCATATTTCCAGGCAGGTGAGGTATAGCTGATGCTGACAGAGGAGTTCTTAAGACACAGGTAGAATAGGACCAGATTCTTTGCCAAATATCACATGAGGACTAGAGAGATAGTTCAGTAGTTAAAAATGCTTGCTGCTCTTTCAGAGGTCCTGAGAGTTTGGTTCCCAGGACCCATGTCAGGTAGCTTACAACCACTTGTAATTCCAATGCCAAGGGATCCAACTCCCACTTCTGGCTTTTCTGGACACTGCATGCATATGCACACATGGATATATACACATATGCTTAAAAATCTTTAAAAAATCATATGAATGGTATCTAGCCCAATTGCTAATAGAGCTCTTACTCCCCTCTGAAACCTCATGAGTCAGGGCTCCATGATTAACCTCAATGCCCTCCAGGCTCCTAATTGGAATGGCCCATTAGGCTCTGCTTACAGCATTCAGTTGTTTTTCTAGTGCAAAGTTCCAAAATCTAATACATCCTTCTAAAACCAACATGGTCAGATTCTTCACAGCAATAACCCACTTTCCTTTTATCCACTTTTGCATCAGTTACTTATCTGTTGCTGTGACAAAACATAATGGCCAAAAGCAATTTGAGGAAGAAAGAATTTATTTTGGTTTATGGTTCCAGAGGGCTGGAGTCTGTAATATGGGGAGGATATGGCAGCAGGTGGCAGAAGTAGGAAGCCAACTGATCACATTTCCCTCAACATATAGCAAGCAGATGACATGAACAGGAAGTGGAGTGAGGCTACAGACCCCCCAATGTCTGTCTTCAATGACCTACTTCTTCCAGCAAGGCTGCACTTCCCAAAGGTTCCATAACCTCCCCAAATAGCAGTGCCAACTGGCAACCAAGTGTACAAATTTATGAACTTTTGGGGTATATTTTATATTCCACCACATACCAAAAGGTCAAAGCCTTTGAGTTTTAAGTCACTAATTTTGACATCTTTGATCTCATTCCTATTGTAACTATTGTAGAGCACGGTTGTTAATAGAACAACAAATACAAATGAATCTTTTGCTGGAAAGAAATGAGATAGCTCAGCTAAAAGAAGCCTACAAATGGAGACTTGATACTCTGCTTTAAGAAGAATTGGTTGTTTGCTTTGCCAGAAAGAGCTTGCTTGACATGGGTGTGTCTTTGCTCATCCTAAAGTAGTTGAGGATTGTTACTTCCTCTTAGGTGTAATTTCCTCTTATTGTTTCAAGCCAGCCCCAAACGAACAATTGGTATCTACTAGAATGACAGTTATCAAAGTTTTGTGGTTTTATTTTTTTCATTCGTTATTTTATTAAGCTTTTGGAAACCTCTACCAAATTATGAATCACTATTATACCATGATATTTAGTAAGTTTTAGTATTAAAAATTAATTTTTAAAAACTTCTGCTTTCTCTTAGAAGATGAGGTCTGTTGTTTTCCAAGATGTGGGTCTGTTGCTCAAGCTGGTCTCAAGCTCTTGACTCAAGTGATCCTTTCATCTCAGCATTCCAGGGAGCTGGTTCTACAGAATACAGCATTGTGTCATCCTTAACTCACTTGTTGCATACTGGAGTTTTCTTTCTTTATAAGGGAGCTGTGATAGTCATGTCAGAAGCTTTAGTAAACTCTCCCTTTGTAGGTGGCACTCAGTATGAGAGTGACTTTGTAGAGGTGTCATCACCCAGTGGCTATATTCATCCTGCCCCTCAGTGTCAACGTCTTCACGTGGTTCAGGAGCTGCACAAGCACAGCTCTTTTCACCTGCACTGCTCCATCAGCTTTGGACGAGCCCTCCTGCAGAGCCAGGGGAGGTTTCTTCTGGATCTTAGCCTGCCTTTGTGAAGAATCAGATGGCCCTGCTCATGGATTTCATGAAAACAACCCCTCTCATGTACACCATCATCTTTAGCATCCCCTTCTGCTTCTAAGTCCTCCAACCTAGCATTTCTCTTCAACATATAGATAGCATTTTCTTTCAGAGTGATGACTAAGTCTTCAGTTTCCCTGTCTACTTTAGGCTCCAAACCAGAACTAGAAAGCACACATCCTCTTGAGTGTTGCTTCTTGGTTACCCTGGAATAAAACTGGGCTCCTTTATCTGCCCTGGGCCAGCTGGGTGGGCAAGAAGAGGTGGTTCCCTGGGAAGCCTGGCTCACTGAGGTTTTTCTGACACACCAGATGACAGCTGCCTCAGAGGCAAGAACTGGCTCACATCTGTAGACTTGCACACTTCTGGTCTCATGTTATTCTGGCTTTTAACGAACTGAATCTTGGCTATCTCTTTCTCTGGAGGTAGCAGGAAGTGGGGAACAGCTCCGTAGCCATTCCTTCTTTTATCCAAGTTGATTATCACATCAGCTGTTCTGGTTTGTCTTCCATTGCTGTGACAAAACCCTCTGACCGACACCAACTTGGGGAGGAAAGGGTTTATTCAGCTTACATCTCCTGGTTCACAGTTCATCACTCAGGGAGCACAAGGCAGGAACTCAGGGCAGGAACCTGGAGGCAGGAGCTGAAGCACAGGCCATGGGGGAATGCTGTCCACTGGCTTGCTTGCTGGCTCATGCCCAGCCCACCTTCTTATACAGTACACAACCACCTGTCTAGGGTGGCACCACTCTTGTGGGCTGGGCCCTCCCACACTGCTCGACCATCAAGACAATACTCCACAGATGTGGCCACAGGCCAATCCAATGGAGCGAATTCCCCAATTGAGGCTCCCTCAACCCAGGTGTGTCAAGTTGACACTAAAGCTATCCAGCACACCAGCACTTGATGTCATGGTGTGGTTGGCTCCTAGAATTCATTATACTACTCCCTCAGAAGCCTAGCTCTAGGCTTATCTATGTCATGGCCACCCTTTAAAGGGTTATACAGTATACCTCTGCCTTCACATTCTACAGCAGGGAATGCACTGCCTCATCCACTCTCACCTCCCATCTCTCTGAGGCACCCAAACTGACAGGTGTGTGTGTGTGTGTGTGTGTGTGTGTGTGTGTGTGTGTGTATGTGTGTGTGTGTGTGACTAAGCAGACTGTGAGTAGGAGGTCTCATTCTTTGGATTTAATCACCTGAGCCAAAGATGAAGCCCCATCAGCTCCCCCGGGGGTGTTTCAGGTTCAATAGCAGGAGCAAGGGGAGTCCTGCTACCATAAGAGGTCCAGCTGATGTCTTGTGAAGAGAAATCCTGCTCTGTGTGAGTGTTTTCAGTCTGCTCAAGAGTTTGAGTTGCTTTCATTTCATTTCTATTCATAAAGCTGTCACTAGGATGGACTTGTGCAGGAGGATGGGATACCGGAAGTGGGGGCCAGTGGCTAGGTGTGACAGGTGCAGGAAGAAGATTACCACACTGCCAATGAGGGATGCATGTTTTGTGCCCAAGAACATGGAAAAGATGGACTTCCATTGCTGAAAACCACTTCCTGAAAGCCAGGATTGTAGACTCCATTCTGGAAGTGGGGGGCTGGTGGTGGCAGTATCATGTAGGTTGGTTTGACGCTGCTGGGATATATCAATTCATCTCTAATGAATTTATTTTCTAGTCAAGCTAGGAAATCAGAAATAAGGAGTCCTAGAATGCCTTTTCAAGCTTTGTGGTTTTTTTAAAAAATATTTTGTTCATCCAAAATCGACCTTCTCTAGAAAAAAAATATTTTGTTCATTATTTTTATTTTATTTGTATGAGTGTACTGACTGCCTATATATAAGTGCACCCTTGTCACACAATGCCTGTGAGGTCAGAAGAAGGCATTGATTCCCCTGGAACTGGAGTTACAGATGGTTGCTAGCTGTCATGTGGGTGTTGGGACTTGAACCTGGGACTTCTGCAAGAGTAGCCAATGCTCTTAACTGATGATTTATCTCTCTAGCCTTGAAAATTTTGATTAAGAGCATTACAGCAAGCAATTTCCTTTTCCTGCCAACTCCCAAAAGATTGTAGTCTATATCAAAGTAACCTATCCCTTTGACAGTTGATGGAAAAAAGATGCTTGAATTTTTGGTGGCAAAATTAATTTCAAAAAATCTGTTGAAAATATTCAAAGTAGAGGTTCGAATACAGAGGCTGCAGGCAGCTACCAGAGCATCTCTGGCAGAGGGTGTGGACCGGCATGTTGGCAGAGGTTCGAACAGAGGCTGCAGGCACAGAGCAGCTCTGGTGGAGGATATTGGTGCACAGGCCCAGCAAGCAACTTCCCCCCAACCCCCTGCAACTGGAACTCTGGAGAGAGCGGCTGGCACCAGAGGGAATACAGTGCTCAGAAGCTGTCATCTGGGTTGTTACCCACCCAGTTCTTGCAGAATAGAAAGGGAAGCGTGAACTATACCTTCCAGTATATAACCAAAATTGAAAGCCTGAAACCTAGACAAGTCAACACTCCATTCATAAGGAGAATACAACAAACGTACCAGAAGAAATCAAGGAAAGCAATCCTTCAACAAAGTGAAGAGGCATTCAAGATTCACATCAGAATACAGGCAAAAGGCAAACTGGGAGAATGTATTAGGAAACAGAATCCATCGATACACTATCTACAAGAAACACATCTCACCCTTAAGGATAGGCACCAACTTAAAGTGAAAGGATGGAAAAGGATATTCCAAGCAAATGGTACCAAAAAGAAAGCAGGAGTTACTATTTTAATGTCAGACAAAATAGACTTAAAAGTAGAAGCAAGTAGAAGAGACAAAGAGGGCCATTACATCCTTATCAAAGGGAAATTAACCATGAAGACTTCACAATCATGAATATATATTCACCAATCTCCAGTTTACTGACCTTTACAAATACAACTCTACAGGACCTCAAGACATAGATTAACCTCAGCATACTCATAGTAGGGGACTTCAATACCCCAGTGAGTCCTCTGGACAGATAAACTAGACAAAGAATAAATAGATAGACATCTGAACTGAAGAATACAATACAGGATATGGACCTCACAGACATCTGAATATTCCACCCAAGCACCAGAGAATATACTTTCTACTCAGCTCCCCACGGAACAGTCTCCAAAATTGACCACATACTTGGACAGAAAAAAAACTCAACAAATACAATAAATTGAAATAATTTCATGCATTCTATCATACCATAGTGCAATAAAGCTCAATATCAACACCAGAATAAGCCCTGCTACCTACACGAACACATGGAGACTAAACAACATACTCCTGAATAATGAATGGGTCAAGGAGGAAATAAAGAAAAAAATAAAAGCATTCTTGGAACTAAACGACAGTGACCATACAACACAACATAACCTATGGGACACTTTAAAAGCAGTCCTAAGAGGGAAGTTTATAGCCATGGGTGCCTACATTAAAAAAATAGAAAGAGCACACATAAATGAGCTAACACTTGAAAGACAACAACAAATAAACCCTAAATGCAGCAGACAGGAAGAAATAACAAAAATCAGAGCAGAAATTAATGAAATAGAAACAAAGAAAACAATACAAAAAAATCAATGAATCCAAAAGTCAGTTCTTTGAGAGAATAAGCAAGATAGATGGTCCCCTAGCCAAGTTAACCAAAAGAAGGAAAGAGCAACTCCAAATCAATAGAATTCATGAGGAAAGGTGAAATATCACAACAGACAATGAAAAGATCCAGACAATCATATGGGAATACTTCAAAAACCTATACTGTAATAAATTTGAAAACATAAGAGAAATGGATGGATATCTGCAATCTGGGGAATCACCAAAGCTAAACCAAGAAAAGATTGACAGTTTAAACAGACCCATAATATATGAAGAAATTGAAAATGTTATGAGTCCTCCCAACTATAAAAAGCCCAGGTCCAGATGGTTTCACAGCAGAATTCTATAAAACATTTAAAGAGAACTTACAACCATTATTACTCAAACTGTTCAGAAGGATACAAGCAGAGGGAAATCTCTCAAATTCCTTCTATGAAGCCAGCATCACTCTAATACCAAAACCAGGCAATGATGCAAAAAAGAGAACTCAGATCCATCTCATTAATGAACACAGATGCAAAAATTCTCAACAAAATATTTTCAAACTGTATACAGACCCACATGAAAAAGATCATCCATTGTGATCAAGTTGGGCTCATACCAGAGATACAGGGATGGTTCAACATATGAAAATCAATAAATATCATAAAACACATAAATGGACTGAAGGACAAAAACCACATGATCATGATCATCTCAATTGATGCAGAAAAAGCCTTTGACAAAATCCAGCATCCCTTCATGAATAAAGTACTAGAGGGACTTGGACTGGAAGGATCATTCCTCAACATAATCAAAGCCATATACAAGAAACTCACAGCCAGCATCATCTTAAATGGAGAAAAGTTAGAAGCATTCCCCATAAAGGTAGGAACCCTGCAAGGCTGCCCCTTGTCACCACTCCTCTTCAGTATAGTGCCTGAAACATTGGCTAGGGCAATAAGGCAAGAAAAGGAAATTAAAGGAATACTAATTGGAAAAGAGGAAGTAAAAACCTTTGATGCCAGATGGTTACTACTGAGATACCCAGCTTGTGGACTAAGCAGCTAAGGAGATTTCAGCCTCATCAAAATATAGACTGCCATTGTTGGACTACCTG
>VZQC01011693.1:572074-642208 GCA_009823505.1 Rhizomys pruinosus
CGTGCACCACCACGCCCGGCCCTCACCCACAATTTTATTCAAACCATTTCTCCAGTTTCAACTGGAGAACTACAAGCTTGAATTGACCCTTATTTTATCAGACAATCTTGTGTTTTTCATTCCTGATTCTAGGATATCTCATATAATGTCAAGGATTCTTTCTCAATTTTCCTGTTTTTAATGAAGATGGATGTGCTGCCTTTGATATGTTAATTTTCAAGCACAGCCACCTGGGGTGTAATATAGGAAACAAGATGAGGTGCCCAGGTAACAAGTGCACATAGTTCAGTGAGGTGGTTAAGGTTAATTAAAAGTCTTTAATCCAGATTATGTCCATTTTATAGAAGTCATTTTTTTTAAAGAACAGAATAAACTCTCATGGTTTAGAGTAGAATTTGAACATGTCTCCATTTTTTTTCCTATCAATACTATTAATTATAATTTTAATGTAGTAGTGGAAAAATGACTTTTTTTTTAAAGAAATATTATTTTTTCATTGTTTTTTGGTCCTTTTGAGAAAGATCTCCCTGTAGCCCCAGGTGGCTTGGAACTCACTATGTAGACCAAGCTGGCCTTGAACTCTCAGAGATTGGCCAGCTTCTGATCCCAAGTGCTGAGATTAAGGGCATGCGCCACCAGGCACAGCTTATTTTCTCATTTTTAATTCAATTTTTGTGTATTGATAGAGAACATCTTAGTCATCTTTATACCTCTTCCCATTGGTACCTTCTCATAGCCCCTCACTGTATTTCATGGATTTATGTTAAGGTTTATCAAGTCAAATCAGTTGCCCCTGATATCTCTCAGTGTAAGTTCATCCACTGGGGTCTAGTGAGGCTATCTAGAGTCATTCCCTTAAATATCAGCTCTTTTTCACCCAGCAGTAATCAACTGCCCAATTCTTTGGCTAAGATTGGGGTCTGCGGCCCATTTCCACAGTTCTACGTTAGGTTTTTGTCTGCGTGAGTTTGCATAAGTCTTGTGCATGCTATCACTACTGCTGTACGTTCATATGAGTAAGGTCCCAGGAGCCTGTAAGACTCTGTTTCCATATGGTTATGCACCTCCTCCCCTGGCTCTTACAATCTTTCCACCTCTTCTTATGCAGTTGTTTCTGAACCCTGGGATCATTGCCCTCTGTTGCATGAGAGCTGATGAGACTTGAGAGCTGCATTGGTGTTCTCTCTGCCCCTTGTTCCACTATGTTCCTTGAGTCTTAGCTGTAGAAGTTCCAGTGTAGATGTGTGACTTATGATTATACATCACAGACAATCTCTGTGTGTGACTAGTTGTAGAACTCTATAATAATCTCTGTCTGTTGCAAAAGAAGCTTCTTTCGTGAGTGGTGACTGGAATAATTCTCTGTAAATATAAGGATCCATATTTAGCACGTAGTAAGAAATAGTATTTGTTCAGGGATGTGATGGCCTTGGGGTTTTTCTCTAAGATTGATCACATCTCCACCTATGTGTATTTGGTTATCTCTACATTACCATATATGAGTTCCCTCCCACTCAGTGATTAAGTAGCTAATTTAGGTCCAGTTCAGTAGCTGATTGTTATCCCCAAGATAAAAGTGCTGCTAGTGCCCTGATACGGTTTGCTGTGCCAGTCATTGTTGTTGTTATTAGGCCTTAAAGTTGGGGTTGGACCATCAGTTGATGTTCTCCCGTAGCAGATTGCATAGTGTTCTCCAAAACTATGGGAGCTAGCCTTTAGAGGGGTGGTTTCCAGGTCAGCTCCAGCTCCTTTGCTCCAAGTCTTGTGTCTGAAGTGATCTTCAGCAACAGAGTCTTATCTTCAAGTTCTGGGAGGTCACCAAAGGCTGTGGCAATAGCTTGTATACTTTTGGGAGTCTCTTGGACAACCCTGGCTAACAACTTGAAGGGGGGGGTGGTTCTTGTGCCTGGAACTGTTTCATGTTGTATAGTGTTCAGCTATACACATGGAATCATGTAGAGAGATTGTATGTGTAACCAACTCTTCCCCTTTTCTCCTCCTATACCCATCCTACCTCCCTCCCTTCCCCAACATTGTATCCTCTTTTTATTTTTAAGTTTAATAACTCACTGACTCCAAAATCTGTACTGTCCACATAATGCTGGATTGGTCTACTACTGGAGGCCACATACTTAAAGAAACCAGACTTTCCTACCCTCCAGAAGCCATCAACTGTCTAAAGCTTCTCAGTTAGGGATGAGGGTTCATGAACCCCTTCATATTTCATGCTAGACTGTGTATTTGTTTGATTTTGTGTAGATCGTGTCCAGGCAAGCACAGCAGTGTGAGTTCCTGAGTATAGCGGTCCTGTAGTGCCCAGAAGGCACCATGTACTCCAGGCTTCCATGACTTCTCATTCTTAAATGTATTTTATTTTATTTTATTTATTTTTGTTTGTGTATAAATGTACTGTCTGCATGCAAGCCTGTGCACCAGTGTCGTGCAATGCTGCGGAGGTCAGAAGAGGGCGTCGGATTCCCCTGAAACTGGAGTTCTCCTGGAATTGGAGTTACAGACAGTTGTCAGCCGCCATGTGGGTGCTGGGGATCGAACCTGGGTCCTCTGTAAGAGCGGTCTGCGCTCTTAACTGCTAGGCCATCTCTCCAGCCCGACTTCTCATTCTTAAGAACCCCGCCCCCTTCCACAATGGTCCCTTGAGCCCTAGAGTAGAGGGTGACATAGATGTCCCATTTGTTGCTGAGCACTCCAGTCACTCTCTGTACCTTGGCCAGCTGCAAATACCCTTTCTTTATCTAATTTATCTGAGTAAGAGCAGTGTCTAAGTTACTGGGGAATAGAGGGTATGCTTAACATGTACCATAGATTTGTATGGATAATTCTTATATTATAGTGCCATGTAAAATGTATACATAGCAAAAATTTTTTAATTCACTTATTAAACCATAGAAAAAGCTTTGACCATATCAATTTTATATGTGACTGTTTGGGAAATGGTAATGTCCTATCAAAAGGGTAAATATAGAATACAAAAATCAATAATTTTTCTGCTTTTCAGGTTCTCTGCTAGATACCAGGGCATAATGTAGCATGGGAGTGTTATGCACATAGTTGTATGTAGGACTATGATACCTGTTGAAATGGCAATGTGGGTAGGAGAGAAGGAGTCAGAGAGATGCCTGGAACATGAGGGAAAGCATCTTGGAGAAGATAGGTTCCAGGTGAACAGGAATAGGAAGGTGGGCTAAGCTGGGGAGAACATTTCAGAGTGAAGGAACAATATATATCAAGGCACAGAGTACTAAAAGACCATGGAGCTGTCAGGAATGAGAAACATGATTGGCGTGGACCAAGACCTTGCAGGGAATCTGAGAGCGAAGAGCACAGCCAGAAGTAATGGCCAGGATGCCGAAGGTTCTGTGTGTGTCATAAACATTTTTGACATAGCCTTAGAGGTAATGAAACGCCCCTGGAAGATTTCAAGAAGAGGGGTTCTATGATAAGACTGTATTTTTGAGATTTCTGCTGGGGACAGGGTGAGCTCCTGTGTCCAGGAACACACCCAGGAAGTCAGTGTGGTGTGTTCTACACACTCAGAGAAAGAGCATTGGCCCTTGGAGGTGCAACTGTTCCTGGGAAGGTTTCAGACACGCTGGGATGCTCTAGAGAGGAGATTCCTCCAGAGATGGCTAGAAAATCTGGACTGCTGATCTCTGTCTCCATTTCAGCATCCTCGTCATTATTTCTGTGTTTCTGGCTTTAAGGTTCTCTGCAGGGTGCTGGAACTATTATCACACCTAATTTCTGTGGTGTTGAAAATTGAACCAGGGCATCCTGTATGGTTGGTAAGCACTCTACAACTAATCCCCAGCCCAGAAATGTCCTCTTATAAACCTGTAATAATTAGTATATTCATCCACAAATGAGTGAGACTAAATATACACAAATAATCTTCTACTCGACACTTCAGAGAAGGGAAAAGTAAAACAATGCAATGCTATTCTTCACTATCAGTACCAAACACTATTGTGGGTTCATAAGAACAGCTATTTTTTGTTTGTTTGTTTGTTTTCTGAGACAGGGTCTTCTTGTAGCCACAGATGGCCCGGAACTCACTATCTGGACTAGGCTGGCCTTGATAGCACAGAGATTCACCTGCCTCTGCCTCCCAAGAACAATTATTCTTATGCACTGATATAGATTGCAAACTCTGTACCATTTTAGAGGGCAAATTGACAATAACAAAGAAATTTAAAAATGCACAATAACTGCACCTTTCTTTTTCTCCTCTTCCTCCTTCCTTTTTCTTCTTCCTTCTCTATCATATCTTTTTCACCTCTATTTATTTATCACAGAGTAGAAACTGTACCCATCCACAAGGAGATACAATAAATGATATTCATGAGAGCATTTTTATAGTATTAACACATTAGAAACAGTTTACATCTCCACCGATAATATGGGTAAATAAGCTACAAAACAGTAAAATGACAAAACTCGTCATATGTTAGAGAAGGAAAGGAAACTACAGGGCAATAGGTATAGAGCATGATTTAAGTACAAAGACAACCATGCAGAATCACATTTCAAATATATTTGTTAAAAGTACAGAAAGTGCATGAAGACACAAACAAAAAATAATGGCAGGTTTCTCTGAGGCAAAGAACATGTAAGTGTAATGATAGTGAAGGAAAAGTTTGCTTTGTTTATATTGTTGAATGGACCTAAAACTTTGATTTACAATAAAGAAATGGAGAGTATTCCCACCTGATGAATTTTTTCCATGTAACAACATGAAATATGATGTATTGACCACAAATAAATATCATTAGTATGGTGATAAGAGCTTCACATGGTTTCTGTGAGGCTCCAGGCCCTACCTGAGGTTAAAAGCCTTAAGTTTGTCGGACAGACACCAAGTCACAAGGTTTTATAATTGTAGCCAGCAGGCATCAGTAGAAGATGGTGAACTGGGAAGATGACAGATGGATTAATATAAGATGTGGTGACTCAGAGCAGATGGAGGATAGTTTTAAGGATCCTAGTGAGAGAATGGAAGGGATTTAAATTATGGGGTGAGGATGATGGATTTGAAGAAAAAGAAACGATCAAGTAACTGAGATCTTTTGAGGTCTTTCTCTCTAAATTGCCTGTTCAAATAAGTTTCCCATTTTCTCTTAGTGGTTTGACCTTTTCTTATTGAGTTATGAGGTATTAATCCTTTTTCTATATGTCTTGGGAATATTCTTGAACTGTGAATGAAAGAATGAGAAGGTGGAAGGGATGAAAGTTATAGTCAGAGAACCTGAACTTTGGACTAAAATCTCAGCTGAGGGAACGACTTACAAAGGTAGTTTAAAGATAAAGTTCATTGACTACAAGAAGAGCAAGGGATTTTGTGATCAGAGAGTAGCATCAGCTGTAAGGATGACTTCTGAGGTCCTTTGCTGTAGAACTTGAACTCTGCTGGAGCAGAAGTTTGTAAGATGAATGTCAAAGTCCTATGCTCATTAACAGTGGAGGTGAAGGGAGATGGGAGAGAGGGTTTGCAGGTTATTTCTTCCCAAATGAAATTCATATTAAGAAAAAAAAGTGGAGTTACTATCAAGGTAGAAGGACGTTGGAAAGGAAAATGGGGTGCCTATAAGACACCCCAACCCCCACACAGCTAGTCATATAGCCCCACAGGTCTGGGATGGCATAGGAAAAGAAGCCCCAGCTTTGCTGTGGAAGACCTGTCTGCAGGCAGGACGAGTTTCATTCACTCTTTTTTTAGTTTCTGGATAGTCATAATTATGTAGGTAAAATTAGGGATAGAGAAGAACAACCATTCTTCAACTGTGTTTGCTGAGCTATGGGTTGTAGGAGGACATGTTGGATCTCCGTCTCAGGTTCTTTATTCTTGGATCGCATCAACAGATGGTTTGACTCTATTGAATCACGAGCCTCTGTTCTGTATTCATGCAGTGATGCATTATCTTTCTGATTGCAAGTTGGATGAGGTTTCAGTCAGGAAAAGTAGAAAAAAAGCTCCAAACCCCAGTGCGTTGTAAACATACTACATAGTGATAAAATGTAAAATGGGGAACAGATTGAAAGGTCATCCCCCCAGCCAAGTGTTTCATTAAATATGACCCCTGTGGTGGCTCCATTCTGAGTTTTGGCCCCTCTTCCAGCAGCTGTTCATTTAGGAAAACCTGTAGGTTGTATGCATGTTAGGAACAGACATTGGGTGATCTGAGAGAACTGAGTGTTATTCTGTTTTAAAAGTTAATTAAATAGAAATTGACTGATTCCATTTGGAGTTGGAGTTGTAGTTCAATATGAAAGTGATCCAGGTTGACATATTTTCCTTCATTCAGAATGTCCATGATGATTTCAGGAAGTTAGCTTTTCATTGTACTAGTGCAATTTTGGGCTATGGTTTAATAAGTATGAATTTATCATAATTGAAGAACAAATTTTAGAGTAAACAATATTAATATTATAAACAAAATATGGAATGAAAACATTTCACATATTTATAGGCAATATTTCAATCCATCTTTAATTAAATTTAAAGCATCCACTTTTGAGGTTTCTTCAGATAAAACAACTTTGTGATTAAAAAAAATATTCTTCTTTGGTCAGGTGTGGCGGTGCACACCTTTAACCCCAGCACTCGGGAGGCAGAGGCAGATGGATCGCTATCAGTTCAAGGCTAGTCTGTGTACATAGTGAGTTCTAGGCCAGATGGTGCTAAAGGGAGACCCTGTCTCAAAAAGACAACAAAAAAATATTCTTCTGTAAGAGCAGTAGATGGTCCTAACCATTGATCAACTTCTCCTGCCCCACACCTTTAAAAATTTGTATACTTACATCACCTTTTGTCTACTATTGAGGCATAGGGTATTCTAGCTATATTTGGTACATGCTGTAGTGTATTTATCTTAAAAAATTATGAGTGTTTACTTGCATGCATGTGTGTGTACCATGTGCTTATAGAAGCCAGAAGAGGTAACGGGTATAACTATAGTTACAGATGGTTGTAAGCTTCCATGTGGGTACTGAACCAGGGTCGTCTTCAATAACAGTAAGTGCTGCTACTGCTGAGCCATCTCAAAGCCCCAAACATAGTGGTGGAATATGCTGTAGTTTTATTGAATGTATCTCTCAAAGTCCATGTGTTAGAATTTAACCTCAAAGGTGATGGGCCTAGGGTGGCACTTCTGGGGGTGGTTAGGTCAGGCTTCTTCACCAACGTGGGCTGGACTGGTGTTCTCACTGAGGAGCTTCCATGGAGCAATTTCTTCCTGTTTTGCCCTGTAGCCTTTCCACCAAGTAAGGACAGAATCCATTCCTTCCTCCATGAGAAGATGCAACAAAAAGTGTCATCATAAAGGAGAGTAGCCTTCACCAGAGACCGAATGAATCTCAGGCATCTTGATCCTTGGATTTCCAGCTTTGAGAATTGTGAGAAGTCAATTTCTGTTTTTTCTAAATTACCCTGCCTATTCAAGACATTTCATTATCGAAGCAGGATTAGACGGTGATGATGCCTTCCTTCCATTCCCTGTTCAGATTCAAGCTGTCAGATCTTGGGTAATCATATTTTTCTGTTTCTCACCATTTCCATCTTTACAACTTGAATGGAAACCTTTGTTATCTTTGGCTTGAATTACATAAAGATACCATTGCTTTTAATTTCCCCCTTCTTTATGTTATATGTTATTTTCTACTGACTCAAAATCAAACACTTGAAGGGCTGGGATAATAGCTAAGTCACTAAAGTGCTTGCCTAGCACATACAAAGGCCTGGGTTTGATCTGCAACACTGCAGAAACCAGACACGGGATCACAACTGTGATCCCAGTACTTAGGATGTGGAGGCAGCAGAATCAGAAGTTCAAGATCATTTGGGTTACATACTCTGTCAGTAAATAAGAAAGAAAATTAAAAATAAAAACTAATAAAACACTTTAGTGTGCACTTCTTCAGGAAATTTGCATCAAGGTCCAGTACGTGGCAGACCCTTCTCTGAGTTATCAGGTAGTTATGAATTTTTAGCAAAGTCCTTGATTTGTGTTTAGATTCTAATACTCCAAGAAGACCACATCATTAATAAGAACACAAATAGATGCAGAGTGACTTTTGAAGGTAGTAAGTGCAATGAAGAAAGGGAAGCAGAGCGATGTGAGGAAGAGTGAGGGGGCCCTAAGGAAGCTTTCCTCCAAGTCAGTACAGACGAAGCCTGGACAACTTGCATTGCAAAGACTCACTCTCAAGCTGTGGTAGTACCCCAGAAATGGCCCACATGATCATGCTTACTAAAATAAAGCAAGATATCCCTTTATGAGGATAATTTACTGATCACCCATTCTAGAACGAGATTTCTGATCTTCGAATGTTTTCTAGGAGCTGGGAGTAGTGGCACAAACCTTTAATCCCAATACTCAGGAGGCGGACGCAGGCGGATCTCTGTGATAAGGCCTAGCTTGGTCTACAAAGTGAGTTCCAGCCTACTTGGGGCTATGGGGGAGATCCTATCTAAAAACAAACAACAAATAAACAAAATCAATTTTTATGGTCCATTCACATATAAAATCATGAACAATTTCTATTTATTAATGTACATATTTAGCCATATATTTCTTAAAAATTTATTGAGAGTTAATCCATAGACACAGATGATCTGACCACTTTCTGTTACTAGAGAAAACATTTAGGCTCATTTTCGTTTTGAGACAGGGTCTCATGAAACCCATGCTGTCCTTGAAATATCTCTCTAGCCAAGAATTTAGGATCTTGTGGCATTCACGTGCCAAGTGCTGGGATTACAGATATGTATCATCTTTCCCAGTTAAATGTGGTGCTAGGGACTGAACTCAGGCCATAATTCAGGCCAAGCAAGTGCTCTACCAACATAGCTATCTCCCTAGCCCAGCATTTGTGTTCTAAAGCATTTCATAAAAATGAAACCATGAAATTTGTATCTTAGTTTCTTGTTTCTTTTGCTCAGCTTTTTTTTCAGTTTATCCTGTTGCTCAGAATATCAGTACAGTTTACTTTGTACACTAGGAACATACAGCATAACCATGCACTTGTTGGCTCTTAAGGTGTTTGGAGCATATTAGTTTTCTTTTAATACTTTTTTCTTTTTTTTTTAAATTTATTTCTCTATGTGTATGGATGTACTGTCTACGTGTAGGTTTGTGCACCCATGTCGTGCAATGCCACGGAGGTCAGAAGAGGGTGTCGGATTCCCCCGGAACTGGAGTTCTCCTGGAATTGGAGTTTCAGACGGTTCTCGGCCGCCATGTGGGTGCTGGGGATCAAACCCGGGTCCTCTGCAAGAGCAGTTGGCACTCTTAACCCCTAGGCCATCTCTCCAGCCCTGGAGCATATTAGTTTTATATTGCTGTGTGTCATACTGTCCCAAACTTAGGATAAAACAATACAGATACAATTTATTCTGGCCCTTTGTAAGGATGTTACCTAGGTGCTAGCCAAGGCTGGTTTCTCATCTGGAAGATCTTCTTCCAGACTTTCTCACATTGTTACCAGAATTTATTTC
Organism: Rhizomys pruinosus; assembly: GCA_009823505.1. Lineage (NCBI taxonomy): Eukaryota > Metazoa > Chordata > Mammalia > Rodentia > Spalacidae > Rhizomys > Rhizomys pruinosus. The sequence continues at coordinate 581,586 of VZQC01011693.1, forward strand.
TTGGAGGCTATAGGAGGTGTACTGGCTGGTTGCTTAGATGCCAGAAATGGAGAGCAACACTTCAGACAGCCTGCTAACAAGATGGAACCAGAGGACCTGATATAATCACAGGAGGGAGCCTGCATCACTTTGAAGTGTTCCATTGGCCCGAAACAAGTTACCTATCTATTCACACCCAAGGAGAGAGAATTACATTGGGGTCTAAATACTAAGAGACCACGAGGGCTACCTTACAGTCTATTCATTACCACAAGACTATTGCAAGCAAGTTTACTATGAATGCTTGGGTACAAGATTTTGTAGACATGTGTTTTTGTTTCTTCAGCATAAACACTCAAGAGTACAATGCTGAAATATGTGGTAAAATATATTTAACTTTTAAAACAGACTGCCAAGATATTTTTTGAGACGTTTTACTATTTTAAATTCCTACTAAAATGTATAAGATTTCCATTTGTTCCACATTTCTACCATCATTTGCCAGCATCAGCTCTTCAACATCAGCCATTCAAATGGGTGTGTAGCAGTATCTTATTATGGTTTTACTTCACATTTCCTTAGTAACTAATGGTATTGGCTATTTTCCTCATGTGTTTATTGGCCATTCACATATTTCCCTTTGTGTTTATTCAAATCTTTGGGACTTCTTTTTGTTGGGTTGTTTGGTTTTACATATTCTTGATGCAAGCCATATGTCAATTAGATATACTGTACATGTTTCAGTCCATTGTTTTCAGCAACAGAAGGTTCTAATTTTGATGAAATCTATTTTATCATTTTCCTTTTATTTTATGTGTTTTTTGCATTTTGCTTAAGTAGCATTTCCCTATCCTAACCTCACAAAGTTTCCTTCTAAGTTTTCTTTTTTTTTTTTGTCGTAATAACTTTTTATTTTATATAAAAATTCAGCTGCAGTAATAATCAGGAAATTTAAATATACTAAGTACAAGGACTATGAACTGTTTTTAAATTTATAGCAGATAACAATAAATCTTAGTCTATAACGCTACTCAAATATAAGAAAACTGTTCAATTTATGTATTTATTTATTTATTTATTTATTTATTTTTTTATTGATGCTTTGTGTATTTCATACATCATTTTCCAATTCAGTTCAGGCATATTTCCCTTTCCCTTCCCCCCCATCCCACCCCACCCCATCCCAGATCAAGCATTTTGCCATAGCTGTCCTGCATCTTTCTCTCAGTTTTTTTTTTTTTCATTTTTAGCAATAGGTGATAATTTATGAGTACAAGCATCCCTCATGTAAAACCAATTTGCAGGCTGTTGTGCCCAAACCCCCGCAGCCCCACCATCCAGCGGGGGGTGGGGGGCTTGTATGTTCAATCAAGTTGATCAAATGAGTGTCCAGACTATATTGCTGTAGTTTCACCATTCACCCCAATCGCAGCCCTTACATTCTACCACACCCCCTCTTCCGCAGATTGTTCCCTAGGCTTAGAAAAGTTTTCTTTTATAAGATATATAGTTGTATACTTTATGTTTGACATATAATTAATTATGGGTTGATGTATATGTAAGGTAAAAATAAGCTTATTTCATTTTTCTATATGAATATTTAATTGTTGCAGTATATTTAAAAAAATAAAACTAGTCTTTTCTCATTTAATTATCTTGGCCACCTTGGCACAAATCAGTTGACCATATATCCACAGGTCTTTTCTTTCTGTTCCTTTGATCCTTAAGACAGCACAATACAGTCTTGGCCACTCTAAGTAGCAAATCTTAAATTAAATGCTCTGAGACTCCTGTTGGTATTTTCTTCTTTCAAGATACACTTTATATTTTAGGTACTTTTCATTTAAAAATAAAATTGAGTATCAACTTGTCAATTTTCTGACAAGAAAAGCTGACTTGGATTTGATTGAAATTATGTTGAATCTATAGATTAATTGGGGGAAAATAAAGTTGATGAATGTGGTATGTATCTTTATTCAAAACTCTAATTTTGCTAGTAATCTTCTGGATTTCTCAGTATTTAGGTTGTGCATATATTTTTTTTCTCTAAACATATTCTTAAGTTTCTTAAAAATTTTATTTATTTATTTATTTATTTATTTATTTTATGTATATGAATGTATATGTCTGCATATACATTCTGTCTGCAGGTAGGTTTGTACATCCATGTCATGCAATGTAGCAGAGGTCAGATCCCCCTGGAACTGGAGTCAAAGATGGTTCTCAGCTGCCATGTGGGTGCTGGGGATTGAACCCAGGTCCTTTGCAAGAGCAGACAGCGCTCTTAACCACTAGGCCATCTCTCCAGCTGCGTATTCTTAAGTTTTTACATGACACTCTAATGGTGTTTTTATTGATTGTTCAAATGCTAATAGTCCGTATATGTCAATTCATTGAGTTTTGTAAACTTATTTGTATTTTGAGAAGGTTTTTAAAATAAATTATTAATCTATAGAATTTCCAAAACATTGTGTTTTGGTTAGGTAAGCTAACAACCTGTATCCTTTAAGTTATTTATTAAATCTAACTCTTCATATCTATTGACCTAATTTGGTCATAACATTCTCTTAACTTTTATTTGTAGGATCCATATTAATATGCTTTTTGTTCTTCATATTGTAATTTTGATAATTCTTATTTAAAGGAACATGCTTTTGTTTTCTCTATTTTTATGTTGTCTGTCCAGCTTTAATTTCTTTCTCTTTCTCATTGTGGTCTTGTCCTAATTCTACCTACCTATACTCCTGATGTTGAAGCATAGGTCACTGCTGCACCTTTCCTAACATTAGCTTCCATTGTGTCCAGTGTGTGTTCATACAAGGAACATTCTATATTGATTCTGTTTCAGTTTTTTATATATTAGCATATTAAATGCTATTTTGCTCAGCATGGTCAACAATGTTTGCTGAGATTTTTAGAGGCAAGATTTTCTATATATTTTCTATATATGACTTATTTCTGCCAGTCTGTTGTTTTTACTACTGATTTGAAGCTTCGTTATTATGTGCATAAACATTCTGAATTGTTTTGTCTTTTTCAATAAATTTATTTTTATTTGTGTGTGTATGTCTTTTTGTCTGAAAGTGTAGATCATAAATGCAATTGCCTGCTGAGATGAAAAGAGGTTGTAGACTCCCCTGGACTGGAGTTATAGATGGTTATACACTGCCAAATTTGAGTGCTGGGAACTCACCCAGGTCTCCTGTTGTAAGAATGAAACTTTGCCTGACTCGAGGCAGGACCTGTAAGGCCGGTCCCACAAAACCTCCAAGAGTTATCTGATATCTCTGTGGGCATTCAGTTGTCTCTGTGAGTTATCTATAGCTCCAGAAGGTCCAGGATATTGTAGTGAGGCAAGAGCCTCACCTATCTCTGCAAAGTTCCAGAACCAGATGGCCCCTTCCCTTGAGGTATTGAGCAGAATGTCACACTTCTAATTTACTGGTTGCACAAACAGGAGCTCTGCAGTCACCCCCCCCCCAAGAGCCAAGGTAGCTAGTCCCTCCCTTCCACCTGCCCCCCACTTCCTTGCCCAGAGCACGATAACCTTTGGTATATAAACACACTGCTGGCATGAATAAATGAGAGAGGGTTTTATCTCCCAGACTTTCCCTGGGTCCGCGTCTCCCTTTCTTTGTCTTTCTATTCAGTCGGGTAACTTTCTCGTGGTCCCGTCCCCACTCCTTGCCATAGCTAAGCCTAGAGACTGTCTGCCTGAAGACAGTTCCTGTAAAACTGCCCAGCATGGTTCTAGAAGGGAAGAATATCATGTGGATTGTGGCCATGTGTGACTGAAGGAACATCAGATGATTAGAAACTTCGACATCCCGGTAGCCCCGAGTGTAAGTCCTCTTACCTATTTGGCCATCTCTCCAGGAGCTGGAGAGATGGCTCAGTTGTTAAGAGCACTGGCTGCTCTTGCAGAGGACCCTGGTTTGATTCCCAGCACCCATATATTGGATAAGAATCATAAGTAATTCCAGTTCCAGGGGATTTGACACCCTTTTCTGACCTCCATGGTCATTTCATGACATGGGTTCCCTTACATACATGAGGGCAATACACTCATACACATAAAATAAAAATAATAAATAAATTTATGTGCATGAGTGTTTGTTTGCATGAATGTATGTGTACCATGTGCATACCTGTTGCCCATGAAAGCTGGAAGAGGTACCGATAGTTGTAATCCATCATATAGGTGCTGGAAACTGAACCTGTGTCCTCTGCAAGAACAGCAAGTGTTCTTAACCATCAAGCAACCTCTCTAGGCCTGTTTTATCTTCTTAATGAATTGTAAGATGTTCTTTGCATTTTCTTCTTCAGATGTTCACTGGGCCAAATAATACATTGTTACCTTCCTGTCTCTGTGATAATATTCCCGAGAAAAATAGCTTAAAGGAGAAAGGGTTGTTTTGCCTTATGGCTTCAGCAGTTTTAGTGCCTGGGGCTCTCAGCTTGTGGTGGCATTGTACACTATGACAAAGGCTGGTCACCTCATGGTGGCAGAAAGCAAAGGATGCAGAAAAGGGCTGAGGTCCCAGCATCTCCCTCAAGGGCATACTTTTATTGACCTAACTTTCTTCCACTACACCCTAATTCTTAAGGGTAGGAGCTATTGATACTTTCTTTTTTTTTTTTTTTTGTGGTCTTTTCGAGACAGGGCCTCTCTGTAGCCCCAGCTGTCCTGGAACTCGCTCTGTAGACCAGGCTGGCCTTGAACTCACAAAGATCCGCCTGTCTTTGCCTCCCAAGTGCTAAGATTAAAGGCATGCGCCACCATGCCCGGCCGCACTATAGCTTTCTAATGATTAGTATTAGCTATACCACATGTAGTTTTTTTCTTCAAGACAGGGTCTACCTGTAGCCCCATCTGGCCTTGCCCTTACTGTGTAGACCAGGCTGGCCTTGACCTCAGAGATCTGCCTTCTTCTGCCTCCCAAGTGTTGGGATTAAAAGCATGCATCTCCACACCCTCCTTAGTTTTTTATATTCTTTATATTTTTTTTTAAATTTATTTTTATTTTATGTGTATGAGTGTTTTGTCTGCATGTTTAAGTGCACCACACATGTGCAGTGCCAATAGAGGCCAGAGGAGGGCACTGGATCCCCTGACCCTGGAGTTACTGATGGCTGTTAGCCACCATGTGAGTGCTGAGAAGCAAACCTGCAAGAGCAGGCAGTGCTCTTAACCACTGAGCCATCTTTCCAGCCCCTATTTTTCAAATCTAGTTTTCAATTTTCATTTACTGTTGTCTTTATATTTAAAATGTATAGACTGGGGATGTAGAGTACTTGCCTAGCACATGTGAGCATGAACCCTTGTGTTGAATCCTCAGCACTGCAGTCACACACAAAAATGAATGAGTTTCAGGGCTGGAGAGATGGCCTAGCGATTAAGAGTGCCAACTGCTCTTGCAGAGGACCCGGGTTAGATCCCCAGCACCCACATGGTGGCTGAGAACCGACTTTAACTCCAGTTCCAGGGGAATCTGACACCCTCTTCTGACCTCTGTGGCATTGCATGACCCGGGTGCACAAACCTACATGCAGACAGTACATTCATACACATACAAAAATAAATAAAATTTTAAAAATGAGTGAGTTTCCTACACCTTACATATTAGTTCACTTTTATTGTCATAAGAAATTAATAGAGCCTGGGCAATTTTTGATGAAAAATAGGTTGTTTAGCTCACAGTTTTGGAGTCAGTTTTGGAGTCAGAAAGTCTAAAATCAGGCAGTTTTATCAACTTAGTCCATGGTAAGTGTGGTGGTTTGAATGAGTGTCCCCCATAGGCTTTAAGTATTCAGACATTTTGTCTCCAGTTGGTGGCACTGTTCTTGGAGGTCTTAGAAGGTGTGGCCATGCTGGAGGAAGTACATCATTGAGGGCAGGCTTAGTGAGTTTAACAAGCCTTGTGGTCTCCAGTCTCTCTCTCCCTTTCTCTCTCTTTCTCTCTCTCTCTCTCTCTCTGCTTCCTGTGCTCATTGTGAGATGTGACTCTCGGCTTGCTGCTCCAGCCCCAGCCACCATGCTTCCCTCCACAATGGACTCTGATTCCCTGGAACTGTCAATCGTAAGCTCAAATAAACTCTTCCTTTTATAAGTTCCCTTGCTCATGGTGGTTTTATCACAGCAACAGAAAAGTGACTAATACAGTTATTTGGTATCAGAGAGTGGGCTTTTGGCTGTGAAGAACCTGACCATGTGGATACTTGGAGAAATGTGGAAGACTTTGGAACTGTGGGCTAGAAAAGCTGTTGACTACTGTANAGCAGTTGTGCCCAAACCCACACAGCTCATGGGTCCCACCATCCTGCAGGGGGTGCTTGTATGTTCAATCAAGTTGATCAAATGAGTGTCCAGTCTATATTGTTGTAGTTTCACCATTAACCCCAATCGCAGCCCTTTCATTCTACCATGCCCCCTCTTCTGCAGATTGTTCCCTAGGCTTAGAAAAGGGGCACAGGTGGATGAGAAGCAAAACACTCAACTTTCTCTGGAGCTGATGTCTTGGTCTCTAGTCAGTTCTGGCAAAACATCTGTGTCTATACCAAAGTAACCTACCATAACAATTAGTACTGTTTAAATACCTATATATCTAATTGTGTGTGCTTCATTAGTAGGATCAAAAGGCTATATATTATACTGTTTAAATACCTAAATATCTAATTGCATATGCTTAATTAGTAGGATCAAAAGGTTATGCCCCTTTTTTGACACAGGGTCTCCCTTTAGTCCTAGCTGGCCTAGAGCTTGTCATGTAGACCAGGCTGGCCTTGAACTCACAGAGATCCACCTGCCTCTGCTTCCCGAGTGTTGGGATTAAATGCGTGCACCACCACACACAGCCATGTGGGTGCTGGGAATTGAACCTGGGTCCTCTGCAAGAACAGTCAGTGCTCTTAACTACTGAGCCATCTCTCCAGCCCCCATCTTGTTCTTTTGTGACAACTCTCCCTAAACACTTGGGGTTTGGTCACAAGGACACCAATTCCTTTCGAGGGCACTGCATCCAATGGCTCAATAATTTGCGTTATGTTCCACTTCTTAAAGTCTCCACCATTGCCTCACCAATGACCAAGATTACAACACATGAACCACTGGAGCCAGGGTCAAACCCCAGCCAGGCCAGGACAGAGAGAACATGCTGATTTTCCCTTTGTCCAACTTGAAAAAAATCTTTCCACTGTGGTTAAAGGCATTCAAATTAATTATTAATATGCTTTCTCTTGCCATGTTCATTCTATTTGTTCTCTTCCTTCTGTCATACAGTGTATGTTAATATCCACTTCTTGAAGAGTTGCTTATAAGTTTCTCCTTATAACAGTTTTAACTAATTTGGTTATGGTATACTTTGCTATGTTTTTATGGTTGTTTGGATTATCTAGTCTGAGGATTCTTGAGCTTCTTTCAATTGCATGTTTATTAATTTATCCAAATTCTAAACATTTTGGCTATTATTGCTTCAGTTTTTCTGTGTTCATTCTTTCTTCTATTGCTTGATATTACACCAAAACTCACTAACTTGAATTGCACAAATGTGTTTTGCTTGATATTAAACCCAAAGTCAATAATTGGCTTTGTTATGTTTTTGTTCAGGCATTTTGCTCCCATAGTGCTTGTTTGTTTTACAAGTTCAAATATCTTTTCTTGTGAAATATGTGACTTCCCATGAATTCCAGTCAATAAAACTATATAAGCTATTCCACTTTTCAGTTCCATTTGGTGAACTAGGTTCTGTCCTTAGGGACCTCATCTTCTTTAAGTCCTTGATCCTATTTATAATTGCATTTTTACATCTGTTTGATAATCCTATAATCTGTAGCATTTACCCATCTATTTCTATGTTTGTATTTCCTTCTACATGTGAGTGACCTACTTCTTCAGATACTTGTTTTCATTTATTTTTATGTGACAAATATCCACTGTATACATTTATGAGGTGAAATATCATGTTTTGATACATGGTGGGTGCACATCATAAAATGATTCAGTCAAGGTGACTAATATCCATTTTCTTAGCATATTTTTATGATGGGACTAGGTAAATTGTACTCAGGAACTTTGCAGTATGCAACAAATTATTATTAACTATGATCAGAATACTGAATAATCCAAAGCAAAAATTTATTCTCCCTGTGTAATTGAAACTGCATGCTCCTGATCAATACTTCCTCTTTTCCCATCGTCTCTGTTCCTAATCTCTGGAAACCACCATTCTATTCTGTCCTTCTATGTGTTTGTCTCTTGTAGATTCCACATATAGGTGAAATAATGTGATATTTTTCTTTTCATGCCTAGTTTTTGTTACTTAACATAATGTCTTCAGGCTTATCTATGTTGCTGCAAATGATAGGTTTTCCTTTTCTTTTTTTGAAGATTTAATATTTTGTTGTCCATAGGTACTACATATTATTTCTAATATCTTTTTTATTTTTAAATTTTATTTATTTCTGTATGTGTATGAATGTACTGTCTGCATGCAGGTGTGTGCACCCGTGTTGTGCAATGCTGCAGAGGTCAGAAGAGGGTGTCAGATTCCCCTGGAACTGGAGTTCCCCTGGAATTGGAGTTTCAGATGGCTCTCTTGGCCGCCATGTGGGTGCTGGGGATCGAACCTGGGTCCTCTGTAAGAGCAGTTGGCGCTCTTAACCGCTAGGCCATGTCTCCAGCCCTACCTATTATTTCTATCTATTCATTCATTGATACAGACTTAAGTTGCCTTTCATGTAATATCTACTAATTTTTAGATGGTGCTAAACATTATATTTAACAGTTTAAGTACTAGATTTTCTTGAATAGCTTTAAAAATCTTCTAATGTCATTGAGCAAGTAGTTGAGAAAATTGTCAACCAGTGGATCATGTTGATGCTAAGGTTAGTATAGAATTGATGTCCCTCTGGGTTCAGTTGAGTTCTATTAATGTTTGATTTGGGGGTAGTCTTCTGTGCTGGTTAGTTTTAATGGTCAATGTGACACAAGCTGGAATCATTTGGAAAGAGAGCCTTAATGAGACACCGTCTAGCTCAGGCAGGCCTGTGGCCATGTCTGTGGGGGAGATGATCTTCATTATGTTAACTGACGTGGAAGACCTGGGCACTGTAAGTGGCATCATTCCCTGGCAAGGACTGGATAAAAGCAGATAGAAAAAGCCAGGTGAGCACTAGCACACATGCATTAATTCATGGCTCTCTGCTCCTGACTGTGGATGCAATGTGACTAGCTGCTTCAAGTTCCTGCTCCCTACAATGATGGTCTGTAACTTGGAATTGTGAGTCACATAAACCTTTTCTCTATTAGCTTGCTTTCGTCAGGATATATTTTTTTAAAGATTTATTTTATTTTTGATTATGTATACTTGTGTGTTTCTCTCTGTGTGTATATGTACATGGAGACTAGAAGAGGGGGTCGATTCCCTGGTTCTGGAGTTGAAGGTGGTTGTGAGCCTACCAAGATGGGTGCTGGGAACTGGACTCTGGTGTTTCGTAAGAGCCATCTGGCATTCTTAACTTTTGGGTTTAGTTTCCAAACTCTTGTCAGGATATTTTATTGCAGCAATAGGAAATGAAGCTAAGACATCTCCACAGAATATCTTCCGTGGCCTTTCCATAGTCATCGCCCAAGTGATCCATGTGTTGGGTCAGAGCCCAGTGATTTTGTGCTTGTATGAATTCTAAAAATTGTTTGTCTTACAGATATGGGGTAATAGTTTTTCCCAAGAGTTTTTTTCTGTCTAGCATAATAGAATTTTTTCTAAATATGAACATTTCAGTAATCAAGGCCAAGTAAACACTGTATAGAATTCTGGTTCTCTCTCTCTCTCTCTCTCTCTCTCTCTCTCTCTCTCTCTCTCTCTCTTCTCTCCTCTCCTCTCCTCTCTCCTCTCCTCTCCTCTCCTCCCTCCCTTCCTTTTTCTCTTTTTTGTTTTTTTGAGACAGTGTCTCCCTGAAGCCCTAGCTGGCCTGGAACTCACTATGCAGATCAAGATAGGCTCAGTCTCACAGAGATCTACCTGCCTCTGCATCCCAAGTGCTGGGATTGAAGGTATGAACTACTATGCCTGGTAGCACTTTCTTTTAAAGATTTATTTTATTTTGTTTTTATTTATTTTATTTATGTGTATGTGTGTTTTGCCTGCCTGTATGTATGAGTACTATGTGTATGCAGTAGCCATGCAGGCCACAAGAGGATCTTGAATCCTCTGGAATTGGAGTTACAACCATGGGTGATTCTGGAGTTACAAACATTTGTGATTTACCATGTCGGTGCTGAGAACTGAACCCAGGTGGTCTGCGAGGGCAGCAAGTAGTTAACTGCTCAGCCATCTCTCCAACCCTGGATCTGTTTCTTTGTTTTTCTCTTTCCTGTAGCAACATGACTCATGAGTTCTTGGCATTTTTTTTAATTTAATTTTTATTGATGCTTTGTGCATTTCATACATTTTTTCCAATTCAGTTCAGGCTTATTTCCCTTTCCCTCCCACCCCATCCCATACTCATTCGAATCTGCCATAACTGTCTGCATCTTTCTCTCAGTTTTTTTTTTTTTCTATTTTTTTAGCTATAAGTAAATCCATGAGTACAAGCATCCTTCATGCAAAAACCAATTGCAGTGTTGTGCCCAAACCCCACAGCCACCATTCCAGTGGGGGGGTGACCGGTTGTTTGTTCAATAAGTTGATCAAATGAGCTGTGTCCAGACTACATTGCTGTAGTTTCACCCTTCACCCCAATTGCAGCCCTTACATTCTACCACACCCCCTCTTCCGCAGATTGTTCCCTAGGCTTAAGAAAAGGGGCACAGGTGGATGAGAGATAAAACAGTCCACATCCTCACTGGAGCTGTTGACTTGGAATCTGGTCAATTCTGGCTGTTCCTTTCATGGGCTGACGTTTGTCCCAGGATAACCTTTCGATCCTATAATGAAGCACAAGCAATTAGATTATAGTGTATTTAAGCAGCAAATAGTTTGGTAGGTTACTTTAGCATGGACACATGTTTGGATATGTTAATCCATGAATTACAATTTTTCCCCCCTGTTAAATATGACAGGGTCTTACTGTGGACTTATAACAATCTCCTAACTTGTAGAGGATGTAAGCTTTTGTGGCATCAGCTCGTGGTTATTTCTCAAGGAGGAGCCACCAAAGCCAATTAAGATTTGGGAACTTGATACGGCACACATTGGCCTGCCTCTGCTGCAAAGTTATTTCCAGGCAGTGTGTGAGGGGCTGGTGCTTACGGTGGAGTCTTGTCTTGACTCAGGGAGACCCGTATTTGCTTTTGGTTTAGTGGCCTTTGGTAACACCTCTCTGGCATTCCAGAGGCCATCTGGTACACGCCTGTGCTGGTCTCAATACATCCCTCCATGATGTTAACGTCAGGTCTTCGGCAGCAGGGTCTTATTGCTTCTCCTCCTGCATGTATCCCAACTTAGAGGCAAGGAGCCCTTACTTTTGTGGGGCCCTTGGATTCCCTGGCCAACATCCACCTGGTAGAAATAGAACAATCCTTGCTGATGTCAGAGCTCCTGCATTAATATACTTTGCCTGAGTAGTCATAGCCCTAGGACTTTAGTATTACATTGGTTCTGAAACAGAGAGTAATCCCTTCCACAGTTCCCATGTCTATTAGTCAATTAAAGAGGCCAGTGTTTACCGTTTTATATAAGAACCTTTGTGGCACCCTTAGAAGGTAAGTTTCATTAGGACTCATTATAAATTAGTTGTTACATGTAGGATCCACAGAGGGGTTCGATGTTTAGGGGCAATCTGAGGCTTTTCTTTCCTTTCAATGTTCAGTATTGGGTCAGCCTTTCCATTGCCACTTTTTGGTACATCCTACTCACATGCAAAGTGTTCATTTTCTTTCTCAGCCGTTCTAAGTTGGTGACGTTTTGTCCTGTTGGAACAAAAAATCTTTTCCTAGTTAGTTTTAAGATTGAATTGCAAGGGTTTGATGAAAAGGTTTCATGTCTTTCGTGTAATCCCACCCCTTTCTTTTTTTAGCGTATGAGTCTCCAGAAGACAGTTGTATTATACATAATATAGGGTGAGTCAAGGCACAGATTTCATCAAATTCACCCATTTTGTTTTGGGTGACTATATACTGATTAACTTGAAAGCAAACTTAATTTTTTACGTTAACATCATCTTAAAGAGATGCTACAAGGTGATACTGTACAAAGAAGAATATAGAGACATTTGTATGTGTCAATTCCGAAGTTATTGCTTTACAGATTTTATGTAAACCAAATGTGGGCCAACAGCGATTATATCTCCATTAACTCAGATGCATTACGCTTTTATATCAGATTCTGTAAACCAATGTTTTTTTATATACACATATTTAACTTTTACTAAGTCCTAAACACACAGTCCTGTGACAGTGATCTAGGCGAAACTGGTGGGTACTTGTGACTCAGTCAATTAAATATGCCTTATCGAATATACACCGTTGCTTCCCCCCATCCCCCTTTCCCAATTCACCATTTCAGTCCATTGTCTGATGCAGCGTCTTCTGTTGTTGTTCTTTTACTATGCATCCCTCTCCATGTGAGATATTTATATCTGGGTTGTTGGTACTTAGCATCCACATATGAGGGACAACCTTTGTCATTTGTTTTTCTGGTTGGGACTGGTCACTTAACGTAAACATAGGTCCAGCATCCATCCATTTACCTGCAAATTTCATGATGTTTCCCTTTACGCTGCATAGTATTTCATTGTATACATGTACCACATTTTCTCTATCAATACAGGGGGGATCGCTATACCAGATATCAACTATACTACAGGGCTATAGTCATAATAAAAACAGCTGGTACTGGCACAAAAAAAACAGACCAGTTGACCAATGGAATCAAACTGAAGATCCAAACCTGAGCTCATACAATTCAGCCACACTCATATTTGACAAGGGGGCCAAGAAGACCACGGAATGGAAGAAAGACAGCATCTTCAGCAAGTGGTTTGGCAAAACTAGATCACAAACTGTAGAAGAATGAAATATAAACCCCTACCTCTCACCTTGTACAAAGGTCAACTCCAGAGTGGACCAAAGACCTCAACTGAAAACCCAAACTCTGGAGTGGTGATAGAAGAGAGCTTGGCAGCCAGACTACAGACATAGGTGTAGGAAAAGACTTCCTAAATCAGAGCAGCAGTGCCCAAGAAATAAGATCGACAATGACACAATGGGACTCATTAACTAAAAGCTTCTGTACCTCAAAGGAAGCAATAAAGAGAATGGACGAAGACCACAAGAGTGGAGGACAACCTTCACAGCAGAAGATACATCTGACAAAGCATTAATTTCCAGAATAAAGCTACTCACAACAACAAAAAGAAAGAAGAAAACAAATGAATCATTCAAAGATGATGGAGCAAAGATCTGAATCGAGACTTCACAAGAGGAGGAGTTAGAGATGGCCGGAACGAGAAACATCTTAAGAAGGTGTTCAACATCCTGATAATTAAGAAATGCAAATTAAACCAACTTCTGAGATACTCACCTTACTCCAATAAGACTGGCTGGTCAGGAACACGAATGTTATACCAAGTGCTGAGAGGTGGGGGAGGGGAAAGGGGAACACTCATCGCATGCTGGTGGGAATGAACTTGTTACAGCCACATGGAAATCAGTGTGGAGAAAACCCCACCTTACTCCAATAAGACTGGCTAGGATCAGGAACATGAATGATACCAAGTGCTGGAGAGGTTGTGGGGAAAGGGGAACACTCATCCATTGCTGGTGGGAATGTAAACTTGTACAGCCACTATGGAAATCAGTGTGGAGAACCCTTAGAAGACTCAAAATGAGCCTTCCATTTGACCCAGTCATACCACTCCTGGGTATATACCCACAAGACACAACTTACTGCAAAGATACATGCACAGCTATGTTTATTGCAGCTCTGTTCACAATAGCAAAAAGCTGGAACCAGCCCAGGTGCCCTTCAACTGACGAGTGGATAGAGAAAATGTGGTACATGTATACAATGGAGTTCTTGGCACTTTGACGCCTACCTCCCAACTCTTTGTTGTCTTGATTTCCTTGTCTGCCTTGCTTGCCCACGCTGTGCCACGGTCCACACAAATGTAACGATCCTCTTTCTCCATCTTGAAGGGGAACAAATGTATATTGATACCTGCACTAATATTTTGCAATAGAGCTTTTTGATGCCAGAATTTCTCTAAATGATATTATAATAAGATATTTAACTTAGCATGTTAGAGACACTGTGCTTAGCATGTTGTTTTGTCCTTTGGTTTTTCTTAAGAACATTGTTCTATGGGTACAACTGAAAAAAAAGAAGATGGTTGGGAGCTGGAGCACTGGCTACTCTTGCAGAGAATGCAGGTTTGATTCCCAGCACCCACATGGCAGCTAACAACTTTCAGTAACTCCAGTTTCAGGGGATCCAATGCCCTTCTCTGGCGCCCATTGGCACTGCACACATGTGGTGCACTTACATACATGCAGGCAAAACACTCATACACATAAAAGAAAAATAATAAATAAATTTTTTTGTGTGATTTTGAGACAAGGTCTCCCTGTATCCCTAGCTGGCCTGGAACTTGCTCTGTGGACCAGGCTGGCCTTGAGCTCACAGAGATCCACCTGACTCTGCCTCCCAGGTGCTGGGACTAAAGGCATACACCAATACACCCAGCAATAAAATATTTTTTTAAAAAAGCTAAAAAGGAAGAAGAAATGTAGTCTGTCCAAGGTCTCACAGCCAGAAATAGCACAGGCAAAACTCGGGCCTCTCTGACAGTCACTGGTGTTCTTAATTGCTGATGTCAGGATATACTGAGCTTGTCTTAGTCCTGTGGGAATGTCTTACAAATAGAAGGGCTGATATTTGAGAATGATTTACAACAAACACAATGAATTATCCTTCTCTTGATTTCATTAATTAATAATATGATATGCTTTCAAGAGGCATGTGAGAAGCTGTATTGTATCCAAGATTCAATGGGAATTATGTGGAAAATTTTCCCGCACAGTAGTGAAATTTCATGAATCACTATATATCCTGTCATAAATGCTTAGAAATATATATATTATAAATAACAACACCAAAAATGATAATCTAAGAGTAATATAATCAAACAGTGAAAGGTGGTAGGTTTATTATAAAATTAGAAAAGCTCTTATTTAGTCAAGAAGAATAAAAACCCCATGAACTGATTTTTATTTCCTGGAAATAGGGATTAAACTTTTCCTTTGTCTTAATTACAATTTCCTTTCTTAGGCTGAGTCTTAAATCCCTAGATATGAATTTTTTTTTTATGGTATGGGAGGGTGAACCCATGACCCTGCATGTTAGGCAAGTACTTTTCAGCTCTGAGCTGTGACCCCAATACAAGACAAATGGTAGAGAGAACTCTCCTTAGGGGTCAAAATAAAACTCTGTTGATATTTTTAATAAGGATGTAGAAGTAAGTGAAAGTAAGATATTAACTCTAGTATTCCTTTTGTGGAACTGAATCTTCTGCCATTCATTTTATAAAATGCAAAACCCTATGACAATAGTCCCACTAGGACAACAAACTTAAGAAGCATGCAGTGCTCTAGAAAGTAATGTAGAGAGAGGAAAGCCAAAAGCTCTGTAAATGCGTGTCCTATGGTCTTCCTGCAGGTAAGCAGGGGGCAGAAGGGCCAGGGGGAACTTTCAAAGTCAGGCTCCCAGCCTAGAGCTATAAATGGAACTTAAGTGTTTTCACAGCTGGAAACTGTCTGTATGCAGTTTCTGTCACGTGACCTGATGCAAGGTTTAACTAAATGGTTCTGTGCTTCCCAAGGTTTATCTGTGCTTCCCAAGGTTTATCTGTGCTCATGAGATCCAGTAAGTAAAATGTAAATGGCATTAAGGTGCTTTGAAATGTTCCCCACCTGGCTGTGGCCCTAGGAGCAAAATGAAAAAAGACCCCCCCCCCAAAAAAGCCCCACAAAACAACTGTGTAGAAATTGAGCATTTTTGTTATGCTCAGTGATTTTTCTCTAAGACACTTGGCCTCCTGGTGTGAATGCGCCCTAATGCACCCTTATCTTGACAAAGTCCTCTCACTTCTTAAAAAAGTATAGCCATTAAGGAAATCAAACAAGAGTAGGTGAGGTGGGGCTGAGGGAAAGATCTGACAGCTCTCCTCTCTCATTTCCCAGCAGTGCTCTAGGTAGGTTTCCTTAAACATTTTTTTTTCCAAAAACTGACTCTAGGGCAAGAATCAAAATATACTTTATATAGACAAACACCTTACTTTGCAATTCATATATGCTCACTAGTTTGTAAATTTTTCCTTTATATATTGATGTAATTATAAAACATATATCATAATATTTTAAATATTAATTTTGTATAATTTATGTATCATTCATGGTTTTCCTTGTTATTGCTTTTTGTAGTGTAAAGTGCATTTCTTATTTGTCTCACGCATTTTAGGGGCATATATAGAATGCACACTAAAAATCTCTGTCTCTCTCTCTCTCTCTCTTTTCAATATGCTGGGGCTTATATTCTTATGCCAGCCTGAAGAGTTTTGGGTAAAGAGGCAGCTAATGAGTTAATTGAGTAAACTACAGATCTGTTAAATTGTAGCCCATACATATTACACCCTCCTCTTTAATAGCCCTGCTTTTTAATAGATCCATTAATGCTCAGATGTGGTTCCAGGAGGAAAAACACGGAAGAGGTATCAAACACATCCCAACCAGAGAGCACAGTATGAAAAGGTTAAAGTGCAAATAAATTCTGATTTTAATGTTCCTTAACTCTGTTAGTGGCCTAGAGAGGGAAAATTGAGTTCAACAAAAGGATCTTGTGCAAAGCCTTCCAGAGCTGACCTATAATGGCTGACAGAGGAGCAGTAGGCGAGATTGCAGGCTGCAGGGCCCATCGGCCTGGAGGGGTTAAGCAACTTTATCTGATCTTCAGCTATTTTACTGAACAATTAATGACCTGCAGTCTGGGGAAGTTCAAAGCTAGAAGAGAAGCCAGGACTCCTCAAGACTCCATCTGGCATTAAATGACAAGGAAGAATTCAGAGGCCAGACAAAGCTGGTATTATGAGCTATTGACTAGGAAGAAAAGGGGAAAAAAAAAGAAAGAGAGAGGATGGAAAGCAGAATTTAGGGACAGTTTAATGCTGGGTTTTCCAATAAATTAAACCCAGTTTTAAAGTCTTTTTGGCATTGTCATTCAGCTTGTTTGATTGAGTTTCAATTACAGGGCACTTGCAGCACTGCCTGTGAACATTCTGATGGATAACTTGCCCGTGAAAAGTTTATAGTCACTGCACAATAAAAAGAGATGATCAATTATTTTTCATTAACTTCTCATTTCAACCCAAAAAGCATGCGACATTTATAGATTAAAGCCCTTGCTGTTACTTCAGCAATAAAATAAAATAATAAAATCAAGTCAATAAAATCACATTGATGTATTTCCTTGCTATTTTTATTAGAAAAACAGTTGAATCACTTAGGCTTTATTAATGGATTCTTGGAATTATCAAAATTGCAGAAGATAAAACTGGCAAGTTTACACATTAATGCTAGTTCAATTTTATTGAGAAATAAAAGATCTCTAAAAACTAAAGGATCATAAAAGGCTTATCTGAATTTTACAATTATTATTAAGGGCAAAATATCTGTTAGATTAAATCTAAAAACTAACATAAAGTAGTACCAATGGTGGTATACTAGAGATACAGCACAGAGAATGTATGAACAAGTTGGTGTAGACAGAGGCAGCCTGTGCTGTTTTAGGTACTTGGATACTGTGCTGGGCAGTTTGCTCAGTTGGTAAAGTGCTTGCCACAGAAACATGATGATATACACTTGATCCCTAGAGTCTGTGTAAAAAGCCAGGTGGGGTAGTTTGTGCTTGTAATCCCAGCATAGGAGGGTCAGAAATGAGTAGATTCTGGGGCTCATTGGCCAGCCAGTCTAGAAGAATCAGCAGGCCACCAAGCATATGGTGACTGAGGAACAACACTTAAGGTTGATCTTTGGCTTATGCATTCACACACATGAATACACAGAGGCATGTACACACACACACACACACACACACACACACACACACCGTTCAAGCCTTTCCCTCCATGCCAAAAAATAAAGTTTTTAAACAATGTCTGGGGTATAAAAGGGATCTCAACATATGTAAATGAATGGTTTGTGACATTATGTTAGTGTTAGTCAGACTTTCATTGTTATAACCAATGAAGAATAAATAACTTAATAGGAAGAAAGATTTGTCTGGGCTCCCAATTTCAGAGGTTTCAATCCATGGTTCCCTTACTCCATTGGATTGGGGCTATGGTGAGAGATATGGGAGCAGGAACATGTGAAGGAGGAGGCTGCTTACTTCATGATGGCCAGTAAGCCATCAAGGAGAGAGAGAGAGAGAGAGAGAGAGAGAGAGAGAGAGAGAGAGAGAGATCAGAGCAAAATATCTGTCAAAACCACAGGCCCAGTGATCTGCTTCCTCCAGCCTTCTACAGCTTGAATGATTCTTAACAGTCTGCTCAAAATTTGAACCAATCAACTGATAATGCATTGATGAAGGCACATCCCTCATGATCCAATCATCTTCCGTAAGGGTCATCCCTGCATACTGCTTGGACTGGGTATCAAGAAGTCTGCACACCATGTTCAAGCTGTATAGTATTCACCTGTCACCACAGTTCACTTTTTCCTTGTTATTTAGTCTGGTACTCCCACCCACTGGATGGTTCTGCCTACATTCAGAGTGGGACAGCCATACTCAGTTAAGCCTTTTTGGAAACACATTTGAAAACACACCCAGCAGTGTGTTTCTGTGGGAGTTTAATAATCATCTGAATAGTCCTTTAGTCATGCGTGGCCAATACCCACTTGGTGTTCTTAGCTCCTGCCTGCAGGCAGACAATCTCCCGCCTTAACTCTGGCAAGGAGGGGGAGGGGACTGCAGGAGAGTTACCCAACAGAATAGAAAAACAAGGAAAGATAAAGACATACAGACATGGACTCAGAGAATGCCCAGGAGAATAGAGTCTCTCTTTATTTATGCCAGCACTGTGCTTAAATACCAAAAGTTACTGTGCTCTGAGCAAGGAAGTGGGGGGCAGGTGGAAGGGAGGGGTGAGCCACCTTGGCTCTAATCGGGGGGCTGCAGAGCTCCTGTTTGTGCAGTGGGTAACTAAAGGTGTGACATTTTGCTCAATGCCTCAAGGGAAGGGGCCATCTGGTCCTGGCACTTTTCAGAGATAGGTGAAGCAAGAAAACATTGTAATATCCTGAGCCTTCCAGAGCTACAGATAACTCACAGAGGCAACTGCGTGCATACAGAGATATCAGATAACCCTCCTTGGAGGTCTTACGGGACAGGTCTTACAAGTTCTTGCCTCAAGCAATGCAAAGTTTCATTCCTACATGTTTCCATAGTGATCGTCAATCCTATACATTTGACAATTTTCATTAACCATCATAATGGCTCAGACCGAATTGAATTGGATTGCCAGCAAATTAGATACAGCATATAGCAAGTTCACATTTTGAAAAGACTTGGATGCAAAAGTACCTAAGTATATGTTTAAAATTTAAAAATGACAAATCAAGGGGCTGGAAAGATGGCTCGGCCATTGGGAGTGCCAACTGCTCTTGCAGAGGACCTGGGTTTGATTCCCAGCACCCACATGGCAGCTAAGAACAGTCTTTAACTCCAGTTCCAGGGGAATGTGATGCCTTCTTCTGACCTCTGCAGCATTTCATGACATGGGCGCACCAACCTGCATGCAGACAATACACATAAAAATAAATAAATAAATATAAAAAAATACTTTAAAAATGGCAAATCAAGGCTTAAAATAAACATGAACATTCAGCAAACATTAAAACTATGTTTGGGCTGGAGAGATGGCCTAGTGGTTAAGAGCACCGACCGCTCTTACAGAGGACCCGGGTTCGATCCCCAGCACCCACATGGTGGTCAAGAACCATCTGAAACTCCAATTCCAGGAGAACTCCAGTTCCAGGGGAATCTGACACCTTCTTCTGACCTCCGCGCCATTGCACGACACGGGTGCACAAACCAACATGCAGACAGTACATTCATGCACATACATAAATAAAAAAAATAAATAAAACTATGTTCATTTTAAGATTAGGAGAAAACTATATGGTTGCAATTTGAAAGAACTTCTGTGTTAAAATCAAATGCTCCTTCAATAGAATGTAATTAGAAGCTTTGACAAATTAATGCAAAATATTCTCACAATATTAAGAAAACTTTATCCTTTTAATTTTCTGCTATTTTTTTATTTAGACACAATGCTCACTTGTTAAACTTGTTATGTATTGATTATTTATTTGAAGGATTGCTTCTCAATGGCAATTGTCACCAGATCATTAGATTCATCTGATTCCAGATTAAATTTTATATAAAAATCATTTTGAATCCAAGAAAGGGCCAGGCTTGCAAGACATTTTAGCACTTACTAAAAGAGAATCACCAGTTATGGTTTCTTCCATAACTTAATCCTTAAGCCTGAGAGTACCTTGGACACAAATCCCTGTGGTAAACCCGAAGTCACCTAACTACAATAAAAAGGCTAGAAGTGAAGCTTGATGATTTAAAAAGTTTCCCCTGAATGGGGACAGCACTAGTAATTTGAGACTGTGACTGCTGACTGTTGATTTTGTCATAGCGTGTACAGTGCCAACAAACACTTCCTAGAAGAGCAGAATTTACTTAGCACTTACATTGTTAAAGTCTAGATGATGACTGCTTACGACTTCTCTGGAAGATCTCTCTCTCTCTCTCTCTCTCTCTCTCTCTCTCTGAGTCTAATGAGTAATTCATTTTAAATATATATATTTTTTAATTTTATTTTTGTATGCCTATGAGTGTCTGTATGTAGGTCTGTGTACCCGTGTTGTGCAATGCCGCGGAGGTCAGAAGAGGGTGTCGGATTCCCCTGGAACTGGAGTTCTCCTGGAATTGGAGTTACAGACGGTTCTCAGCCACCATGTGGGTGCTGGGGATCGAACCCGGGTCCTCTACAAGAGCAGTTGGTGCTCTTAACCGCTAGGCTATCTCTCCAGCCCCAAGTAGTTCTTCATTTTAAATCACTGAGTTGGTATCAGTTCCTTAGTGTCCAGTTACACTAAAGAATACTGGATGGCATCTCCATATTCTTCCTTGAGGAATTGACTGAATTCATTTAGATTTTCTTAAGGGGAAAAAAATATTTAAAGATGGGGAGAAATTCTAACCCAAGGGAGAAGAGGCTAGTACCAGTAGCCAGGTTTGATTGTGAAGTGAGTGGTTATTTTTGTAAAGTAGTTAAGAATTGTGGCTGTTTCTACAACCTCACATTATTTTGCCAACATAGTGACAAGCTGTATTAGTTATTTTTCCTTGATACTGTAACAAAGTACCCAACAAAACATCTTAAGGAAGGGCTTATTTCAGCTTACATTCAAGGCTGCTGTCTATCATGGTGAGGAAGACCTGGTAGCCAGAGTTGCTCTACCAGTGACAGCAGGAATGTGAGGCAGCTGGTCACATGTCCACAATCAGGCAGAAGAAAGAGATGGAGGGAGGGAAAGAGAAGGGGTGGGGGGAGCTGGTGTTCTGGTTGCATTCTTGGAGAATGTGGTTCCCTTTCAGGGATTTGGTCTCCTTTTTAAAAGAATTGAAGAATAGTCTCAAACAGAAGCTTTAGGGCAATTTTGTTAAAATTTAATGAAAAAAATATCCTCAGGGCAAGAGAGCTGTAAATCCCAGAAACTGCCCTTAGAAAGAGAATTGAGAGAAGGAACAAAAGAACCAGAAAGCCATGCCTGTTTAGAGCTAGCATGGAGGTCAGACACATGTGGACACATAGTGGAGAGAGATACGGAGCTTTAGAGAAAAAGTGAAGAAATACAAGATGTTAGGGCAGCCAAAGCATTAGGGAAAGTACGGCCAGAAAAGAGACATGAAGAAGAAAAGGAGAGGTCGCACTTTCCTGAATAATTCAGAAAAGCAGACCGACTTATGGAAAACTACCTGTCTGTGGCCTGCTCCATAGCACTGCCCCAAGTGGTGGGGATTCAGGACAGGAAGAGTTCACCGTCTTATCATGCACTAAGTATTCTGCCTATCTCTTTAGCATGACTTAAGGTGAACCTACCTTCCTAGGAGTTTTTGCCCTCCTGCGACCAGGAGATTGACACAGCCAAACTGGAAAGCTGAATCTCCATCTAGGCTGAAGATTTTATTCTCTTGATCAGTTTTCTCTTAAGGGGCTTTTTGCTACTGTAACAATAGTATCACCCATACCCAGGGTAATCCCAAAATGTGTCGCCTAGGTGATTCCAAATCTAGTCAACACCAGCAGTGAGGACTGGCTATCACATAAGGCTATATTTTTTTCTCAAAATGTCAGGGGAACTTCACAAAATTGATTTATAATTATTATATATAAATATAATAATTATTAATATAATTATATTCTAGCTATGGAATTCCTTTAGAAAAGAGAAAATGATGGGACTGGAGAGTCGATCAGCCATTGAGAGCACTGGCTGCTCTTGCAGAGGACCCTGGTTTAATTCCCAGTGCTCAAACGATGGCCTACAGCAGTCCATAACTCAAGTCCCAGGGGATCTGATGGATCTCTTCTGATCTCTGTAGACATTGCACTTACCATGCGTGCAGGTAATGCACTCATACAAATAAAATAAAAATCATAAAAGTAAAAAGAAAAGAGAAAAAGGAGGTACTTTATTAGTTTTAATTGCGATTTCATGTTCACTTGAGCACAGTGACAGTGTGACAGTGGTAGAGTAACTGATGACAGTAACCCATATGGAAAAATGTGACCTGGGGACATGGCAGTGGGGCGTGGTGGCATCCTGAAAGTGAAAACTGGAAAATGGTGGAACTGAGGGAACACACATGCCTGATATACACAATAACTGCCCACCCCAGGAAATCACGAGATGGGTGAAAGAGGACACACTATCTGGTCTATTCAGTTCTATTTGACCACAGCTGGAATTGGGGCATGCAAATAGTAGGCACCAAAATAGTATTTCTTGAGTGAATGAATCTGTGACATCAACTCCCTGGGGAAACATCAAAGGATAGAATCATCTAGAATGATTGTATGAAGTATACATTTCAAAATTCACAAGATCAGAGTCCTTCCCACACCTGGGCTGGAGATCTTGACTCAGTCCACCTGGCTCCACCACCCACACGTCTCCATGCTGCTCTCTATCCAGGGAAGCTGATCTTTGTGTGCTGAGAGGGCAGGCCTTAGCTTTTAGCTGGAGATTTTCCCCTATGGATGGCTGGAAAGAGCAGCAGGAAGCAGAGCAGAGCTATTATTTCTTACCTTCTCTTCCAGAGACCTTGCTCTGAATTGGCAAAAACCCTTTGCTGAAGTGCATGAGGCAACTCTCTTCTTAATGAATCCAGTATGTGTTCTGCTGACAACTCTCCTTCTCCTCCTTTCTTATATTGAGATCCAAGATATTGGGGTAGTACTTTAGTCTTCCTGCATACATTTAAAGAATATCAATTTCTATGCATACGTTTCTCTCAAATTACCTAATTTCATTTTGCCAACTATTTTTTTTTTTTTTTTTTTGGGTCTTTTTGGAGACAGGGCCTACTGGCTCTGGTAGTGCCCCAGCTTGATCCGTTGGAACTCTGCTTCTGGTAAGACCCAGGCCGGCCTGGGTTGAACTCACATAACGTCCCATCCGATGCTCCTTCTGCCATTATCACGGTGCCCATAAAAGGGGGCAAGGCTTAAAGCGCCTGTGCTGCCACCAATGCCCAAGCGCTTGCGCCCCATATATGAAGCATGATGATTTTAAGAAGAGACATTCTACTCTAGTGACCGAGCACTGCGAAGTCATGCCGGTTCCGCTGTTCTGTATCTGTCTGCTCTACAGGTAGGCAAGTTCTTAGGCTCCATGTACCGATAGATTTACATCTCGTCTCAAGATCTTAAATTTCTCCTAGATACCACGCTGGACTGAAGTACACAGAACAGATCTAACCCCACAATTCTCTACATTGTTCCTCCCTCGAACAATCTTCATAGGAATACGTTATCAATCCAAGCTTATAGAGGTCATTATTTGGATTCATCGTATGTGATGTTCTTAGTAACTTATGAGTGTAATGTGAAAAAGCGTAGTAGGACATCATCATAGCGGCGGCCATAAAGCATTTACTGATCCAGACTAAATGGGGAATTCTTTGTTCGGTCACATCTGCTCTGGAAGACTCAGATTTCCAGTTCCACTGGTCCATCACCTGGTCAGATCCCTGGTTGGGAGGAGTTATTTCCCGAGGCCACCTAGGAAGGCCAGATTAGGGTTCCACCTTAAGGTCATGCCTAAAGTGAGTATGTGGGTTTGATGGGAAACACAGAGGCACCGCTCTTCAGGCCAAAGACTTGGAGTTATCCAGCGCATCGTGAGATTAATTCTGGTTTCCCTGGCCTGGTTCTGCGCCCTTTCACCCATCTTGCATCTGCAGATAGTAAGTGGCTCTGGGTCCCACCACTGGCTGCTGGAGGTCTCTGTAGTAGCTGCCCACTTTTCTTCTCTCTGGTCTTCTTTTGTGCGTTCAGGATAATGGCCCTTTTCTAAGCATTTGCTTCCTTTATTTAATGCTTTTTTGGGCTTCCTCTCACATTGTGTTAATGTCTTTTGGCGGCCTCTTTCGCCTCAAAGCTTCCTTCCTCTTCCTCCGTGGCTGCCAGCCAGGCCCACAATTATCTGACCTACAATTAAGCAAGGCTCTTCTAAACCTGCATTGTGCTCATGGCTTTTCGCTCTGCTACTTCGTCCCCTTTATTTCTTCTCTTTCTTCATCCCACTGCGCTCTAGTTTGCCTACCGCTATTAGAGAGTATGTGGTCCTTCAACCGCTCTGAGGCACATAATTTCACGGATATGAAAATGTATAATAAATTATCCTAAGTTTCTGTTTGGGCTCCATTCTTTTTTTTTTTTTTTTTTTTTTTTTTTTGGTCTTTTTCAAGACAGGGTCTCCCTGTAGCCCCAGCTGTCCTGGAAGTAGCTCTGTAGACCAGGCTGGCCTTGAACTCACAAAGATCCACCTGCCTCTGCCTCCCGAGTGCTAGGATTAAAGGTGTGCACAACCACGCCCGGCTTGGGTCCATTCTTAAATTCTTTTATAAATGAGACTAAGAACCCTCTAAGGGGTGCACTTTCTCACCACTTTAGTAAGATAGACTAGTGAGTCTCAAAATTGTGCTTAGAGCTTCCATAAATTACAAAAGAATTTAGTAGACAATAGAAGGAAGATACTATATATTTTAAAGTACCTTATGGAAAACACTATCAAATATTTCTTCCATGTTCAAGAAAAGAAGAGCTCTTCATTTAGTTTTGTCAGTGCAAAAGCACAAGTCTTATCTCAAAGGGGACAAGAGATAGTTTATTCTGGAGACAAAATATAATAACAAGACAAAGAAAGCTATAAATCAAGACATGTTTTAAATACACTAGATGAGATATTTTGGCTATAGGCCCCAGATGCTATCTGATGACACAGCCTTTTGCTTGTTAGAAGCTAGTGATCTGCTAAGTTAATACATTCCAATTTTTTTTATCCTGTGAGCCACAGGATGTTAAGTCAGAAACAGGTGGTCAAGAAGTGGTATTCACAGGCTAAAGATAGCCCAACATAAATTGTAACTAGGCTTTGGATCTGCAACATTCCAAACTCCTCATTATCATTGATATTCTGATCAGCGGATCAGCTTTTGCAGGAGGTTCAGTTTCAAGATGCAATTTTTCTGGGAACTTTCATTTACTGTTTATTAAACATTGGTGTGGTGGTTAGTTTTAATTGTCAGCTTGACACAACATACAATCACATGGGAAATGACTCAGTGAGAGATTTTTTAGATCAGGTTGGCTTGTCTACATGTCTGTGGGAGGTCATCTTGATTATGTTCATTGAGGTAGAAACATAAGCCTCTGTGACTGGCAACATTCCCTGAGCAGGGATTAGGATTATTTAAGAGTGAGCAAGACTGCTAAGCACACATGCATGAATTCACTCATTTCTACTTTTGTAAAGGTTTTATTTTTATTGAATTTTTGTGTATTCCATACAGAACATCTCAATCCTTCTTAATCCCCTTTATATCTCCTCCCTGACTAGCACCTTTCCACAGCACTCCCCATGGAATTCATACACTCTCTCATTTATGTGAAGGCTCATTGTGTCAAGTTAGTGTCCCTAGATGTTCCTCAGTGCAAGTTCATCCACTGAGGTCTAGTCAGCCCATTAAGCACCCCTCACTTTAAGAAGATCAGGTCTTCTTCACCTGGCAGCAATCATCTTCCAATAGTTCTGCAAAAATTGGGACATGGTGCCCATTTCCACAGTTCTATGCTTGCTGGAGTTTCTAATTGTCTGATGGTCCTTCAGTCATGTGTGACCACAATCCACACAATATTCCTCTCTCCTAGAACCAGACTTGGCAGTCCCACAGGACTACAAGCTTCAAGGTTGTCTCCCACCTGCAGGCCAACAGTCTCTAGGCTTAGCTCCTGGCAAGGAGAGGGGAGGGGGACCGTGGGAGATTACCCGATTGAATAATAGAAAGAAAACAGACTCAAAGAAAGTCTGGGAGATAGACTCAAGTTTAATGTTGGATCCCAAGGCTTTTATAATAACCCAGGCATGGGCCGGGATGTGTACACACAATTGGGGGCTGTGGCAGGTAATTGGGACAAGGGAGCCTCAGATTATATTCCAGATCAAAGTTCTTTCCTGAGAGATCAAAAGACAGTCCAGGTTTCACAGGTCTGTGAGGATAACAGCAGGGGTCAGGGCTTTGGCTATTCAGTAACTGTTCTTAACTGCTTCTGCTAAAAGAATACCTATATATGTTGGGTTTTGTCTGCTTAAGTTTGCATGGGTCTTGTGCCTGCTGACACCATGACTATAGGGTCATATGAACAGGGTCCCAGGAGATTGTAGGAATTTATTTCCATATGGTCATCTACTTCCTCTCTGGCTCTCAGAGTCTTTCCACCTGACCTTCTGCAGTGGTCACTAAGCCCTGGGTGAGTGAAGCTTAATATAGGAGTTCTATCTGAGGACCCACACTTTGCAGACTCCTAATCTCCATGCTTCAGCCATCCATGCCTTTTTGTGTTCCCAGCTCTCTGTTGCATGAGGGAGCTTCATTAATGAGAGTAGAGAGAGTCATTAGTATCCTCTTTATCTCTTGTTCTATGTTGCATGAGTCTTATGTGAGGGGGCTGCCTTGTAGATGTGCCACTTAGGCTTAGGCAATTCACAGACGCTGTGTGTGTGTGACCAGTTGTGGTATTCTGTAATAGTCTCTATCTGGTGCAAACGAGGCTTCTTTGATGAGTGGTGACCAGGATATTTGACTACAAATTTAAGGATACATATTTTGCACATAGTAAGAAAATACATTAGTCTAGGGATGTGACAGCCTTGGGGATTTCTCTAAGATCTATGACCTCTCCATCTCTGGGCAATGCAAGCTTGTCACATTCCCTGCTTTGGCTTATCCATGTGCTTAGATGGAAATAGCTGTAGCATGTGTGTTATGACGTAGTGATGATTTAATGAATTCATACAAAGAAAACACTCCTGAAGTCTTCAGTAAATAATGAGCAGCCAGTAATTGCCAATTACAGTTGTTTGTTTATTATTCCTGAATTGCATTGTTTTGCTGTTAGCCATTTAAGTACTTTTGTTCCCCACAGTAGGTTTCAGCTGCTAACATTTTTTTTTTTTGGTACTATCATATATGTGAATAAAAGATCTGAAGAAGAAATTAGGTGTTTCTTTCTCATCTTTATCCTTTTTAAACATTTTCATTTATTTAGTGTGTGTGTTTATGTGTGTAGCACATGCTCAGGTTCTGCATGTGTGTGGAAGTCAGGAAAATTTGCTGAAGTTAGTTCTCTCCTTCTACCATTGGGTTCTGAGGATCCAACCCAGGCTATCAGGCTTGGTGGCAGGTGCCTTTTAGTTCTCTCCTTCTACCATTAGGTTCTGAGGATCAAACCCAGGCTATCAGGCTCGATGGCAGGTGCCTTTGCCCACTGGGCCATGACACCGGCCCTTCTTCCCATCTTTCTTATGTGAGCAAATTCTTATGAAGTTCTTAGGATGTAGGTATAGGAGTATGATCCCTGCTTTTACATCTCTGACATTTTAAGCAGGCTGTCACAGAACATAGTTCATGTTATAACAATACCACTGCTGACCCTCATCCCATATCTGAAAATCTGGAATTAAGCTCCAAATGTGGTTACTTTGTGTTATACGTTAGATAAATTCATTATTTGCATAGAAGAAAAAATAAAATTCATGATATTTTTGCTACTGCCTCTCAAGTTGAAAAAGCTTGGCCATAGTGCCTGGTAACTGCTTAGTGCAAACGGAAAGTACATTAAATTTGTGGAAGACATGAATGGAAATATTTTCCAATTGAAGGCAATGCACCGAAGTAGAAATTATGCCCAATTTAGAAATTCAACTATAGTAGGTAAGTATGTGTAAGAAAAATCTAGTATATGTAGGATTCTGTAGCATCTACAGTTTCAGATATCCATTTGGGTTCTTGGAACATAATCCCCATGGAGGGACTTCTGTACTCTATTACATATATAGGGGACAAGAAAGGCTGAGTTGTAGGGGCCAAGCAGCAAGGGTTCTTCAGTAGTTGTATGTGGTGGTAAGAGGAGCTCTACCATTAAGAGGAGCTCTACCATTTGGCTACACAATGGTCAGAACCTAAGGTACTAGAGATCCTATGGAAGCTGTTGCAGAGGAACTTTCTCTCTAGGGCAGGGACACTCCCCGGTAAGCACCCCAAAGCCACGTCTGCTTTCTCTGCTGCTTTCAGCACCCCCAACTTAAGGCAGTGCAAGTACAGAGTTCTCCAGTCTTAGTTAACACTAGAAATTTTAATGGGCTTGCTTACAAAATAATGACAAAGAAACACACACAAACTTAAGCCAAGCACGGTCCAACATGGCTGACCAAAGTCCCCAAGAGGCCCCTGTGCCCTCCGCTCTCATGGTGGTTAAAATGCAGAGAGAGGGGCTGGAGAGATGGCCTAGCGGTTGGGAGCGCCGACCGCTCTTACAGAGGACCCAGGTTCGATCCCCAGCACCCACATGGCGGCCGAGAGCCGTCTGAGGCTCCAATTCCAGGAGAACTCCAGCTCCAGGGGAATCCGAGACCCTCTTCTGACCTCCGCGGCATTGCACGACACGGGTGCACAAACTTGCATGCAGACAGTACATTCATGCACATATAGAAATAAAAAAAAAAAAAAATGCAGAGAGAGAGAGAGCCCAGCTTCAGGTGGAGGGTCCTTTATGTGGCTCCACCCCTCTCAAAGTCCCAGAATTCCATAGTTCAGTGCACTTTGCGTGAAGATTGTCAAGAATACGTGCTGTGCAAGGAATGTAGCTCCTCCCACTCAGCTGCTCCAGGTAGTGATCTCGATTCAAAGAAGGAAAAAACCCTATCCTACAGATGTCTATGGGTGGATAGATATTATGTGTATTTTATGGCAATTCCATCCAGTAGAATAATTAAGATTTAGACCTGGAAATTCTGGCAAGATCTATGCTACCTCTAAATCTTTGTTACAGATAATACTTATAAAAGGTGGACTGCTGGGCTGGAGAGATGACCTAGCGGTTAAGAGCACCGACGGCTCTTACAGAGGACCCGGGTTCGATCCCCAGCACCTACGTGGCAGCCGAGAACCGTCTGAAACTCCAATTCCAGGAGAACTCCAGTTCCAGGGGAATCCAACACCCTCTTCTGACCTCCGCAGCATTGCACGACACGGGTGCACAGACCTGCATGCAGACAGTACATTCATACACATACAGAAAAAAAAAAAAAGGTGGACTGCTAAAGAAAAACATTGGAAAACAGAATAATCCAACCAGCTGACAGGATATAGGCTCTATCATCAAATTAGTCCATCGTGCCATAGCCATAGTGGCAAGGATATAGACAGGTTCACAACCATGGGCTGCCCTCTCTCCATGGCTGATCGAACTACTAAAGCTGCTGATGTACTTACTAGCTCTAACCACACAGAAATTACCAATCCTTCAGTGCTATACTATCTCTTGAGAAATCCATTCAACCATATATTAGCAATTCATTGGGCCTATTTAACCTATTTAACATTAAGATGCACTGAAGCTTTTAAAAGTTAATTATAGCTGGAAAATTTCCAGGGTATATGTTTCCCTGTGTTTCCAGAGGCTCATGATGAGAAAACATGGATGGGTGAGTTCCAACTGCCCTAGCTCATGCTGAGCTCTCACAACCTGCTAGGCTGATGAAGTATTAGAATAGCCTAGTGTAGGCATAGTGGAGTACTAGCTTGTTGATAACCACCTGTTAGGACTAGGAGCCATCCTCCTGACCCCTCTATACTGGAAATCACTGACCATCATGTGATATTCTGTTGCAACATGGATACCATAGGAGGCAGGAAACAGGGTTTAAAGTAGGAATAGTAATGAGTGTAAGTTTCCTGTTGCTGCTGTAACAAAATACCAAAGGAAAGAAAGAAATGAATAGTTTTTTTTTTAATTTTTTTATTATTTATTTATTTATTTATTTATTTATTTATTTATTTTTGTATGTGTATGAATGTACTGTCTGCATGCAGGTCTGTGCACCCGTGTCGTGCAATGCCACGGAGGTCAGAAGAGGGTCTCGGATTCCCCTGGAACTGGAGTTCTCCTGGAATTGGAGTTACAGACGGTTCTTAGCCACCATGTGGGTGCTGGGGATCGAACCCGGGTCCTCTGCAAGAGCGTCGGTGCTCTTAACCGCTAAGCTATCTCTCCATCCCCAGAAATGAGTAGTTTAAAGCAAAACCTATTCATTCATTCGTTCATTCATTCATTCATTCATTCATTTCTTTATTTTTTTACAACTCTATAGAAGTCTAGCGGGGTATCCCTACTCTCTACTGAGCATTGACAAGATGAAATGAAGGTTTTGTAAGGCATGTATTTCTTTTTTTTTTTTTTTTCAAAGCCAATTTTTATCATCCATGATGATAACAGATTTGAGGCCGAATTCAGTTCCTTGAAAGTGAGTTTTCCACTTTTAGAATAGATGTGTATATCCCCCCTCCCCACCTGCCCCGGCTCATTCACTATTCTTTCCTCCCAGAGGCTGTCTGCCCAGGCTGCAGCAGGCCACCCCCCTAAACCCCCCATCTCCCCCAATACATTCTGTGAGTCCTTCTGACCTCTTCTTTGCTGCATTTCTTTGTTTCAAACTGGAGAAAAATTTCTGCTTTTATGAGCTCATGTGATTAGATTGAGTTCCTTCAGTTAATCCAGAGTGATTCTTTATCCTCAGGCTTATAATAATCATTTTTGAGCCTCTTTAACTAGATCTATCCAGCCTCCTTTTGTTATGCAACAACATAGTTACAGGTTTTAGGATGTGCATATTTTAGAGGCCATTCTGATTCTCATTTTTGACTACTGCCTCTCACTGTGACTCCTAGAGAACCAAAGCCTCCTGTCCTTTCTGTTGTTTTTTTTTGTTTGTTTGTTTGTTTTGTTTTGTTTTGTTTTATTTTTTGTTTTTTTTTTTTTGTTTTTTCGAGACAGGGTCTCCCTGTAGTCCCAGCTGTCCTGGAACTCACTCTGTAGACCAGGCTGGCCTTGAACTCACAAAGATCCACCTGCCTCTGCCTCCCAAGTGCTAGGATTAAAGGCGTGTGCCACCACGCCTGGCTAACCTCCTGTCCTTTCTTTGAAACTGTGAGGCTGGAGGTCCTGGTACCAGGAAGGCAAATACCTCCACCTGGGCACACAGCAGGAGCCCCCACTCAATCTTATTGGAATCAATAATTAACAATAGAATGTTTTGCCTGGAAGAATGACATTGGAATCGTAACATAAAGATCAGAGTACTACAGCAACAAGAAACTGTACAGTGTTGGTCCTGGACACAATTCTGCATTTGTAGGTAGAATTTCCTAACTTCTAAAGATGTGGGGTGGGTGGAAAACTCCTGTATTATCAGTTATTTGGAAGAAGGTTGAGGAGAAGGTGTTATCTGATAAGCTGCATAACTGATAGCAGGGAGGGGCCCATCAGCATGGAGGGAGAAGGCATTCCAGGCATAGCTCAGGTCTTGGGAATGTGCTGATGAAAAGGTGGATGGGCTTCCCTATCTAAGTGGAAAGTTTTTGGTGGGTGTGGGAGTAAGGGATAGCAAGGGAGTGTCCTGAGAACCCAGCAGAACTGTGAGCTACAAGATGTAACACTTGACAGGATGTATTAAGGGAATAAAATTGATACTTCAAGGTTGCCAGGACGAGTGTGACCTGATCAAAGGGGTGGGGAAGCAAAGATAATTTGAGGTACTTACATGTTATATATATATATATACTTATGACTGACTTAAAGAGAATAGACATGTATTACTGGGATGTTTTCTATCTAGTTAAACAAGTGCGAAATGGAACTGGGAGACTGAATTAGAAAGGACATTTTAAAAAGAGAAAAAATAAACTGGACTAATCAAGGAAAATTGTGCCAGATTTTGAGTCATTTATATAGCTAGAATCTAGACATTGAAGAAGTCAAGATTATTTGCTTCAAGATTATTTCTCTGCTTCCACTACAATAAAATGTTCTTTGTTGCTCAAATTAGTTCCAAAGTTTCAGACAGCATACAAAATTGCTAAATATTTTCTTCTACCAAATTTACTTTGATTTCATTTTAGGTTTTAAGATTTTTTTATGAAAAGGGACAATGTGTAAAAACCTCACCTCTTCAGGTATCAAAGAAAATGAAAAGGATTTTTAGTATTAGGGTTCAAGAGATGGCTAAGTGGTTAAAAAGCACTGGCTGCTCTTGCAGAGGACTTGGGTTCAATTCCAAGCACCCACATGGCAGCTAACAACCATCTGTAACTCTAATTCCAGGAGATCTGATATCTTCTTCTGACTTCTACAGGGACTGTATGACACAGGTGCACTTACATATATTCAGGCAATATACTCATACACATAAAATAAAAATAAGTAATTATTTTTTTCCAAGACAGGGTCTCCCTGTAGCCCCAGCTATCCTGGAACTCACTCCGTAAACCAGGCTGGCCTTGAACTCACAAAGATCCACCTGCCTCTGCCTCCCAAGTGCTAGGATTAAAGGTGTGCGCCACCACTCCTGGCGAATAAAATATTTTTTAAAAAAGAATTTAAAAAATATATGGCTTATATCCACAGTTATAAAGGAAATATATAATATATAGTATCACCTGTCTCAATGCATGTAAAAGAAATCAACCACTTTCAAACTATATATTTGAAAAATAAAAAAAAATATTGACTTTCAATCCTTGGAATTCTCCCTTTTTCAAATCCTTAGAAGTTCATGAAATGTGAAGGTTTCTCTAACATCTATGTTTATGTGCTCCATACATAATTGCATATTCTTCCTTGATATGAACAATACAGAAAATCTAAACAATCATAAAAGATTCATCATATCAATTTTCCAAAACCACATTAATGTTTTAGACTACACTTTGTTTTCTGGAAACAGTCTCTTGAGGGCGAGCTAATTACCCCCTCAACTCTAAGTCTTGGGATTCCAAAATTGGAGGTGGGAGGTACATGACAGTATGTTCAGGAGAGATCTGAAATTCTCCAATGCTGAAGTTCAACTGCTATGAACCAAACGGGATATAGGAATAATTTCTGATTCCTCATCTATGGAGCAGGTCCCAGAAATAGTAAGTTAGAGGAGATATGTTTTCCTGAAAGGAAAAACAAAAACTTATGAAAGGATAAAGCATCTTTTAAAGATAGTGATTTTAAATAAAAAGATGTAATATGTTCTCCTTAAACTTTCATGGTATTTATTCATAGATATATCCCTTTTGTGTCTGAGAAGCATTTTTGTGATGGACAGATCCACTCTTCTGGGTACCTGTCTCTATCCGTATCAGTCTTTAGTAAAGAAAAGAACTTCATAGACTAAAATTGTTAACATTCAAACGTATGAATCTTTAGTAGTCAGTCAAAGGTAGTCTAAAGCTCTTTAAAATAACTTGTTAGGGGTTGGAGAGATGGCTCACAAGTTAAGAGCACTGGCTGCTCTTGCAGCGGACCATGGTTCAGTTCCCAGCACCCACAGAGTGGCTAACAATTGCCTATAGCTCCACCTCCAAGGGATCCAACACCCTCTTCTGGCCTCTGTATGAATTGTATGACATGGGTGCACTTACGTACATGTAGGCAAAACATTCATACACATAAAATTAAAAAAATACTTTGTTAGTATAGAACTGTATAATGTTGAGTGTAGTGTTAAAAACTCTCCATTCTTCTAGCTTTATTTGATTGTTAGACTTCCATAAACTAAACGGAAATTCAGAAACTTAAAACCGAAGTCACTTTTTTCATAGAAACAAAGCATAGGAGACATAATCCAGTAGATGTTCTGTCTCCTGTTTCATTTCACTAGTAGAAGTGAACAAGCAGTTTAAGAAGAGGGGTTGGCAAGGTGGCTCAGTAGGTCCGAACACCGACTGCCAAGTCTGATGACCTGAACTTGATCTCTGGGATCAACACAGGAAGGAAAAAAACCTACTCCCAAAATGCACTGTAGCAGGTATCCCTTCACCCAAGAAAAATACAAAAAGAAGAGTGTAGTGTAATGAAGGATAGTAGGTGTTATTTACTGAACTCTCTCTTTGGGCTAAAGGCTCTCCATTAATGCCTTATATGTGTTCTATTCCTTATTTCTGGAAACCACTAGAATGTAATGCTTAAGACAGCAGAGATCATCTTATTTGCTCTGCTCACTAACGTATAGTTACCAGGCTCAGAATAAGCGTGTGCTAGATACTAATAAATATAATAATCCACGAGAGAGGTGCGATTATATGCACTTATTGAGGATGAAGAAACAAAGCCACTGAAACCACGTGAGGTTTCAGATAACTGGGAGAATGAAGATGCCGTGCTCTTAGACATTGTGTAGCACTGTGTCTCCCACAGGCAAGCAGCAGCAACAGCAGCAGTGGCAGACAGTGCTCGCTGTCATATTCAGATACTAACCTCAATGGGGCTCATAACTTAATTTGTGTCTTACGAGATGGATTTTCCACCTTGGTTCCTTTAGTTTGAGGCCTTTAATTAGACTATTTTCATTCATCATTGACTAAAACCCATTGGGAACAATTAGGTGTATGAAGCTTTGTCTCCAACCACACAGCACCATAGGATACCTGGCAGGTGGCTGCCATCATGCCTGCAGCCTGATTTCAATGTAGGAATAATACTGGTCCCATTTGCTAGGGCCTCACATAATTCCTCAAGATTTGGTTTCACTAGAGTGATGTAAAGAAGTTCAGGAACGGGGGCTGGAGAGATGGCCTAGTGCTTAAGAGTGCCAATTGCTCTTGTAAAGGACCAGGGTTCGATCCCAGCACCCACATGGCTGCTGAGAACTGTCTGTAATTCCAATTCCAGGAGAACTCCAGTTCCAGGGGAATCCGACACCATCTTCTGACCTCCGGGGCATTGCATGACACAGGTGCACACTACATGCAGACAGTATGTTCATACACATACAAAATAAATAAAATAAAAAAAAAAAGAAGTTCGGGAAGGACTAGTTTATGTACTGGTATTCTGAAATTGTTGTAGGTATTTTCTCAAAATGTAAAAACTTTCTTCTTCATTTCATTGAGCAACTATGTATACATTGGAAAGTGATTCTATCTAGTGAGAACTTTTCTCATTTCTGGTTCATATGTTACTCATTGCATGATGACATTTCTCAACCTTGATTTCCAACAATTCATCCAAGCATATTGCACTTTCCAAATGTCACATGGATCAAAATGTTGCTAGACACTTGTGACTTGCCAAAAATGCAGATTAGCTCTGAGACCCATACTGGTTCTAGTCTCAACAGTACTAAGGAAATGATCTTAACGGTGGATGTGATCAACATTTGTCCCATTATTCTGGTTTAGGGTGGATAATTGTTACCTGAAACTGCTCCCCATGTTTCTGGAGTGTCCCACCATTTGAAGAAGAACCTGATGTCTTTCACTGAAGCTGAACATGTCAGAACCTGCTTTACTAATGTTTCTAGTGATGATATTGGCCGATGACCAAGATCCATGAAGAAGATGAACTTTCTTTGATATTGAACTAGAGCAGCTGACAGGGTGGCATAGAGAAGTAGTGTTGTAGTTTGTCTTCCATTGCTGTGACAAAACACTCTGACCAACACCAACTTGGGGAGGAAAGGGTTTATTCAGCTC
The DNA here is from genome assembly GCA_009823505.1 of Rhizomys pruinosus. Classification (NCBI taxonomy): domain Eukaryota; kingdom Metazoa; phylum Chordata; class Mammalia; order Rodentia; family Spalacidae; genus Rhizomys; species Rhizomys pruinosus. The sequence continues at coordinate 617,939 of VZQC01011693.1, forward strand.
ACATCTCCTGGGTCACAGTTCATCACTCAGGAAGCCCAAGGCAGGAACTCAGGGCAGGAACCTGGAGGCAGGAGCTGAAGCACAGAGCATGGAGGAGTGCTGTCCACTGGCTTGCTCCCTTGACTCATGCCCAGCCTTCCTTCTTATACGGTACACAACAACCTGGCCAGGGTGGCACCACTCATTGTGGGCTGGGCCCTCCCACACTGCTCGACCATCAAGACAATACTCCACAGATGTGGCTACGGGCCAATCCAATGGAGCCAATTCCCCAATTGTGGCTCCCTCATCCCAGGTGTGTCAAGTTGACACTAAAGCTATCCAGCACAATTGACCCCTTGTCAACTTGACACACAAAACACATCACTATTAAACCACCACCTTTCCAGTTTTCATCCCCAAAGTATGATGTTAACATTAATCACAACCTAAGACAGTACAACCTTAAAAGCCCCACAGTCCTTAAAATGTCCAAACACTTTAAAAGTTCAGTCTATTAAAAGTCTCTTAACTGTGGGCTGCTGTAAAATCCAAAACAAGTACTATCTTATTTCAAAGGGAAGAATTAGGCACACTCAAACAAAATGTAAGTCCAGCAAAGTAGCTCAAAGCTGGACACCTGGGACTCACTCACGATCTTCTGGGCTCCAAAGGGTTTCGACAGCTCCCTCCTCTGACTCTGCCGTCTGTGGCACACACAGCTCATCTCGCAGGCCCAGGCCGACTCCATTCCACACCTGCCGCTGCTCTTGGTGGTCGTCCCATGGTCCCAGCATTTCCAAAAAGCTGGGGTCACCACTGAAACTGAGGTTGTTTCTGACCTTTCCTGATGTAAAACCTCAGCTTCTCTTCCTGACCCCTAGAATCCTGGGGTCTTCACTGCAACCAAGGCTGTACTCTGACCAGTGGCCTTTCCTGGCCTCTCATAGTGCCAGGCCTCAGCTGCTCTCTGTGACCCCTTCATGCTTTCAACACCAGAACCATATAGGAGACTCTTACACATTACCAAGTCCTGCTTCTGGCTTGACATGGAGGCTCAGGTCCCTTCTGAAACATAGCTTCTGTGTGCTGACCCTGAAGAAATTCTTCCCAGAAGATTTCACCACAGTGATGCTGGTCTCTTGTTACTTATAGCTGATTTTTCAGCCCCAGTTAACCAGCACCAATCGTCCCAGTACAACAAAGATTTCACTTCAGGTTCTGGTCTCTTGTTACTTACAACTGATTCTTCAGCCCCATCTGACCAGAACCCACAGATTAAACAGTCCTGATGATCTCTGCTTCATTTTGAAACTAGAAACGTCACAAGCCAGGTCTCCATCTTGTACAACTCTTTCAGCAAAACTGTTTCAAGTTCCACAGCCACGATCTTTAGGCATTCAATGATTTTTCTAGCCCAAAGTTCCAAACGTTTCCACAATCCTTCCCCAAAACACCAAGGTCAGGTCTGTCATAGCAATATCCCACTCTCTGGTACCAATTTCTGTTCTAGTTGTCTTCTATTGCTGTGACAAAACACTCTGACCAACACCAACTTGGGGAGGAAAGGGTTTATTCAGCTCACATCTCCTGGGTCACAGTTCATCACTCAGGGAGCCCAAGGCAGGAAATCAGAGCAGGAACCTGGAGGCAGGAGCTGAAGCACAGGCCATGGAGGAATGCTGTTCACTGGCTTGCTCCTCTGACTCATGCCCAGCCCACCTTCTTATACGGTATACAACCACCTGCCCAGGGTGGCATCACTCATTGTGGGCTGGGCCTTCTCACGCTGCTCGACCATCAAGACAATACTCCACAGATGTGGCCACAGGCCAATCCAATGGAGCTAATTCCCCAATTGAGGCTCCCTCAACCCAGGTGTGTCAAGTTGACACTAAAGCTATCCAGTACAAGTAGCAAATGAAGAATCAAGTCAGGAAAATGTGATTGGAGCTGCATCAGGTTTCCAGAGACACAGCAACAGCTGTCTACTATGGAAATCCCATTTCCCTGCTTCTGATGTTGGGGGGATCTGGAGCAAGAAGAGAAAACCAAAGAGAAGGGAAAATCCAAGATGTCCAGGCTGGAAGCAAAGATTAGTTTATTGGTGTGGCCTTCCAACCCATGTCAAGAATTTCTCTGTCTGGTGACACTAACAGTATGTTTCCATTTGTATTTTGTGGTAGAGGATGAAGTTGTTCCTGACTGTGTAGTTTGGAAATCTGGTTTGCAGATTTAGAGCTTTTCTGCCAGCCACTGGCTATCTCACTATATATCAAACTTTTCTTTGTATACACAGGGCTAGATTATTTTTCCAGTGTCCATCAAGGTTAGATTAATCCAACCTAACCACAGTCCTAGTCATGCCATCAATAGGAATGCCCTTATTTGTGACATTACAGATTATGGCAGATTAAATATTGCATATGTGCTTTCTTCTTTGCCTAATTAGCCAGAAGAATTCAGCTAAACACAGGTCCCTAGGGAAGAGGCACAAGATCCAAGCTCCACTTCAGTCTTATATGAACAAAAATTAACCTTGAATTGTATTAACCCACAGAAATATGGAAATTTATCTGTTAATATAGCTAAGTTCACTTTAAGCAACACTTTGAGCAAACTGTTACCAGGCATGGGGCGTTGTCATGTAAAATAAAAAAATATGTTGGGCTTAGCTAGAAGAAACAAATATAAGAAAGCTGGAGAGTTAGAGAGTCCTGATATATGGTGGCATAATGTTGCCAAGACTCATGCAGGAAAAACTTGCAAGACCAGGTGGGTATCTACTGGCCTACAAGTTTCTGCATCAAAGTGTATGTTGGCTTCTACTTAAGGTGTGAAAACATTCTGTGGTTTGGATAAGAAGTAATAATAACTAGAAAGTCTACAGAATTTGGAGCTTAAAGACCTATTGTTGATGGATCTAGAGCAAGAAGGGAAAATCAAGAAAAAGAGTTCAAGAAACACAAGTCTGTGATGTCCAGGATGGTAACAAAGATCAGACTATTGGCGTGGCCTTCCAACACATGTCTAGAAACTGAGAAATCTCACAGGGCCAGACTTTAAATTCAAAGAGGAAACTTAGGCACACAGAAGCAAATAAATAAAGTTTAGAAATTCCTTTTAGACAATATATTTTAGCTGTGGTTATTGACACATGGAACTGATTAACAGGAAAGAGATTAGTAGTATTTACAATGATGCTTTGTCCACACATACCAACAGCCAAAGCATAAATACAAAATTCAATAGATTTAAATGATGCCTTTTCTGGTCATGCCTTCTCCCTGCCTTGAGTATTTCATGTAATTGAATGCATTTTCTGAACTTGTCAGGAAAATCCTTAAGGACAAAAACCAAAATGAATGATAACCCTGGCTTGTAGAAAATTCTCACTGAAATGCTTTCTTCTGTTTCTAAGTTACTTGGCTTTTTTTCTCACAGAAGCAAATAATGATCTGACCAGTATCAGGCTGATAGGGATTCCATTTGTATTTACTAATTTGTTCATTCTTTCTTTATCCATTATTCAGTTACTTTTTCTGAGGGCTACTATATGCAAACCTATGAGCTAAGCATTCTGTGGTGGTTTGAGTGAGTGTGTCCCCTATAGGCTTCAAGTATTCAGAGTGGCCCCCATAGGCTTCAAGTTTTTGTCCCCAGTTGGTGGCACTGTTTTTGGAGGTCTTAGAAGGTGTGGCCATGCTGGAGGAAGTACATTATCGGGGGCAGGTTTAGTGAGTTTAACAAGCCTTACAGTCTCCAGTGTCATTCCCTGGGCTTCCTGTGCTCATTGGAAGATATGAACCTTGGCTTTCTGCTCCAGCCCCGGCCACCATGCCTCCCTGCCACAATGGACTCCTAATTCCCTGGGACCATCAATTGTAAGCTCAAATGAACTCTTCCTTTTATAAGTTTCCTTGGTCATGGTGGTTTTATCACAACAACAGGAAAAGTGACTAATACACATTCACAAATATATCCAAGTCATTAACTTAAGGAAAAACATGTGCCTGGAACCTCTCTCTCTTTTTTTTTTTTTTTGTCTTTTTGAGACAGGGTCTCCCTGTAGCCCCAGTTGTCCTGGAACTCACTCTGTAGACCAGGCTGGCCTTGAACTCACAAAGATCCACCTGCCTCTGCCTCCCGAGTGCTAGGATTAAATGTGCACCACCATGCTCGAAACCTCTCCTTTTAAATGGTTATGATTGCAGTTCTTGGTCATTAAGATGGATGATATAAACTTCTCTTGAAGCCATCACAACAGACCATCTCACAAAAGATAAATCTGGGTCAGTCAAATGGCTCAGTGTGTAGACGCACCAATCCTCATGACCTGAGTTCAATCCCTGGGACCCACATGGTAGAATGAAAGAACCAACTCTCATAAGTTTTGCTCTGATTTATATATATGCTCAGTAGCACACACTGCACTCCCCCATACACATATATAACAAATTAATAAATAAATGTACTAAAAGGGATAAATATTTAAAAAACAACTATTAAAAAGCATACAATAATTCCAGATAAAGCAAAATATTGGTTGAAGTAGTTGTGGATTTTCTTCTACTACTCTTCTGTTAATTCAGTGGCAGCCAACAGAGCGCCTTCTGTTTCTTGGCCAACACAGTATACAATTAATGCTTGTAAGAAATATCATTATAGCAAATACTTCTTCAAGTGGAAAATTATTTGTGTGCCTTTGGGAAAAGGAAGGTAAATTTAATAACTAAATTGCTGTAGCTGTATAATTTGCTTATTACATTTAATTTTGATTTTTGGATTTGCTGTCAGCTGTAGAGAATTGTATTAACTTAATGTTATATTGAGTATACACAGCTGCTGGGAAGGTATGTATATATGCATGTTTGAAGAACTATAAAGTACTTGCTCCAAAGGCATTAATCAGTTCTATTATAGTGTTTTCATAAAAATTTTGTTTCCTATATCTCTTTACAAAGGAAACACTATTAAAAATTCATCGCGAAGTAGCCCTTGCAGAGCTCTGTGTGTGCCTTAATGAATTTGTTCAACCTGGGCCTTGTGCTCTTTGACTTAAATATCTTGTCATATTATCATATTTAATTTAATTTGAACTTGTCAATTACTTCGTCGTTCAGGGCCAAAATTTCTTATAAGTACTAACAAAGAAATAACTATGCATTACTAGCAATTGGAGAAATGTATGGACAGATGACAGGATCCAATGGAATGATCATTGAATATGAAAAACTAGGTTATTTTGGCTAATTATTTAATTACACACATATATTTAATTTATTTTATATATGAGTAGGTACTGTGTTAGAAGTATGCCAGAAGTGGCAGATTCTAGTCTTGTCATTGTGAGACAAAACACATGACATTAGAGAAAACAGGACCAGATTCAGAATCTCAGAAACCCCTCAGAGAAGGCAGCATCATACTGCAAAGCCAGTAGGATTTTAGCATACCCAGCTGTCTGAGCAAAGTCATGCACTAGATACAGAGATTATTCGGGGAATAGCGAGCAGGTCTGGTTTGGTTGGAGTAAAGGGTAGATGAGCTTAGGCAATACAGACTTGTAGGTAGCAGATCACAGAAGCTCTTAATGTCAACCAGAGTAGTCTGAGGTTTATTTGGAAGAAAATGGAGACTCATTGAAACTCTAGAGATGAGTTGACAGTTTCAATCATGCTTTAGAGGATCTTTCAGGCGGTAACACACAGGAGGCAATGTCTAGAAATAAGAAGTCAGTAGAGGAGAGAGAGAGAGAGAGAGAGAGAGAGAGAGAGAGAGAGAGAGAGAGAGAGAGAGAATTAGTTTATGTCTATCTATATATTATCTATGTTTCAAACTAAGGCAGTGTAGACTTTGTAGTTATTTGATTTTATCTCAGACTTATTAATATATTCATTATCTTATGTAATTACCATTTTCTTTCATTTTGTGTATCAATATAATCTAAGATTGATCCTTTTACAAATTACAAGTGTACAATATGCTGTTATTAACCGTCATTCATTTTTGTGTGTTGGATATCCTGAACCTATTTTTCTATGTATAACTAGAACTTTGTTCAGTGTTTCCCTTTTCCTTCTCTTTGCAGTCTGGTAGCCTTCAGTCTATTCACTGCCTCCATGAAATCTAGGTGTTTTAGATTCTACATAGAGCCATGATCATGCAGTATTTATCTGTCTGTGACTGTCTTATTTAACTAGTGTAATATTCTCCAGGTACAACCAAAGTACCTCAAATACCAGGTCTTGCTTCTTTGCCAAGGATGAATAATATTCAATTATATGCATTCCTTCTCTCATTCCCTCTCCCTCATTTATGGACATGATGCATATTGTATTTTGAAATTCCATTCATCTGCAGCCAAATGCACTACCACTGAGCTAGGTGCTCAAGATCCACTTATCTGTGAACATTTAGGCTATGCCATATCTAGGCTAATATGGACAATGCTGCAGCAAACATGAGAGCCCAGGCACCTGTTCAAGCTGTTTGGAACCCCGATTAGACCTTTCAGCATTATATCAGGATATAGGATTTCTGTGATATGAGGGTTGGAGGATGTATATGGTGCAACTCCTCCTGAGGGGAACAGTGCAACATCAGGGACTCCAGGTAGCTCTGTTGCCCAGGGTTAGCACAAGCGAGGACCACAGGAGTCCTCAGTGGAAGAAATTTCTGGGAAGTGTGAACACTTCCCTTTTCCTTCACCAGGAGAAGTCATGTCCCAGGGATTCCTGTTGGCACTGAGCTGGGTCAGAGTGGTCTGCATCAGTAGAGAGTTGTTTAATTGAGGTTATGAAGAGAAGGCATTGGACCCTTTTAGTTACTCATTTGTAAACATAACTGTCCTCTCTTTCTTTCTGTCTCTTTTCAAAGCTTAATTGTTCCTCTGAGGGAATGAAAGACATTTACATTAAATCTCTCAATTTTCTATCTTTACATCACCACTCTTCAAGTCTAGCCTGTTCAACTAGGGCAGCAGGACTACAACACATGGGTACCATAGAATGCCTGCCACTTATCACTGCTCCTACGCAAAGCTGCAGGAAAGGAGACGGTCTCCACACAACGTGTTTTCTTTTGCTTTTCAGAGTCATTCTCTGGTTCTTTGCAGTCTTTATATGTGCGTTTTTTTTTCTGACTCATTTTCCCAACGAATTCTTAACATACCATGCATGTTTAAAAAAACACACATGAGGATGTCAAGATAACTGAAGCATAGAAATTTAACCTAAGAAGGTAGCTGTCAAATGCATGCCTGACAGGTCCTTCCTGTGCTTCTCTCTCTCTCTCTCTCTCTCTCTCTCTCTCTCTCTCTCTCTCTTATAGCTGCTGTGCCTTGAGGTTGATGGAAAATCCTGGGTAGAGAGGAAGACTGGAAGGCCCTGAGTGAAGCTGAATTTGCACAGATTAGAAGACTGAGCTCATTCCTTAACAGAGCATATTCTTGAGTAGCAGATGAGACACAGGAGACAAAGAGGCTGGATGGTCATGACAGTCTGAAGCAGTTTTGGTTTTTATTATTTCTTTTTTCTTAAAGAAATTTAGGGTAGTAAAGAGAATTGGGGATTGGGCTTTTCAGACAGGTTTTTTTCTTGTGCCCATCTCCCTCCCTATCAAGGGCAATTTGTTACTTTTTGTTTTCATTACTCTTCAAAGATTTCCAGTCCTATTTGTGGGTGTGTGGTTGGGTCTGTGCAATGAATCAGCATGTTGAGAAGAAGACATGGATTTCTTGGGCCTGCCAAAGTTACCATGGATTTCCAACTTTCCACAGTTTGATGATGAAGTATCCTCAGATAAACATGTAACAACCCTTGCTTCAACATTGTTCAGAATGTACACTGTTCAGAATTTTTGATGCCTGCCTTACAGATAAGTCCTTTGCTTGGCCATGTAATCCTCTGTTGAGGACCCCCTGTACTCCCAATTTCTTTTGAATGTTGGTATTCTCTTCTCACTGTTACTTGCAGTTTAAGCCCTTAAGTGTGGCTGACAGCTATGTCTTTGGCATGGGTAACACTCCTCAAGTCGCTGTATGAGGTCAGATGTTGGTACCCTTACCCACTCCTAGTCCCCATCCCCTCCACAATTTGATGATAAATCTAGGCAAACAGACTAGACTAACCGAAAGTTTCTTTTGGAAAATATCCCAGGATCATCCTGTTAAGTGTCTGAACTCATTAGAACAGGGAAGAACATCAGGAAAGTTGTAACACACTATTGCATGTAGCATTTCAAGTAATACATACACACAGACTCAGTGCGGACATTTTAATATTAAAATGTGATAGGAAAGGGATAAGAAGACTTTGCAAGCTACTTTTAAACAGTGAGACAACCAGGACCCACTGGACTCAGAGAGAAAAACATCTGCGGACAAAGGGGGGCATAGCAACATGGTGGCTCAGAAGAGATTCAACTCAGAGTGCATGGTGCTTTCATCTCTCTGAGGAACCCACGTGTGTCCTGGTGAGCAGATGCTTTGAAAGTGGACTCTGTTCTCCCAATAGCTTTGTGTTCTCTTCTATTTCAGTGTAATTAATATGCTCAATATAAATAGCTAAGTCTTCGAAAAGATTTGCGTGCCTTGTAACTGCTACATTTCCAATTACACACTAAATTAGGCACATAATTGAACAAGAGCACTAACATTTCCCAACAGGTGGTGAATGAGCGATTTCCATCCATCAGCAGAACAGCCGCTCTCTGGCCAAAGTGCCACTCTGTTTTTGGATTGTTCTAATATGCTGGGTGTGTTTAACCAATTAAAAGTTCTTTCAATAGAAGGGTTTAGAAGAATGAAGTGTCTGGCATTCAAGACTGCTGGACACAGGAAGGATTTGGTTTTCCTTTGTGAAGCTGGGATATAAATGAAGAAATTATGTCTGAAAATAAGATTATATCCAACTATATCAAAGTAAATTTACTGTTTGACTTAGGAGGTTCCAAGACAATGAATTCTTAACAGATTTTGAAAAGGCACTATGATGCTTTACTAATATTATTTTACTGTCAGATTCTCAAGAATCATTTTAGGATATAAAAATGACCTCTGTTCCAAAAATTAAGACACTAATTGTGGTTTGTATTGTTATTGCATGCTCCATAAAGGGAGCCAAAGTGAAGAAGCTAATCAAATAGATGCCAGGATTAAGGTGACTTATGCAGGTTTTAATAAGTGAAACACAGTTCATCAGGACCCTGAGGTTGCGTTATCTGCTTTTATAAATGACCATTCGAGCATATCTGGCTAAGCTGAAAAAGCTTTGGTTTGTGAAAACACACGTTTTTCTAATGATCAGATAATTTTGGTGGACTACTCTAAGTCACCACGCATGTTCATTCATTTCATATCAAGACATCATGGCATGATGGCAGCTATTCATGGACAATGGAAAGAAAATGGAAAGCAGAGATGGTGCATTGTTTACATTTTACTCAAGTGTGTCCCAGGAAAAGGCTGTGCTGAAATGAAATACTTGGTATATGATTTTTAATAGCCACGAGCCTCCAAAATTCCATCTAATGGTACTATGCACTCAAATGATAAGAAAGAGGAACAATGTTGAACATGTACGATGACCAAGCATGAAGTGAGAAACGCAGACCCTGGTGGTTCCTCAGCAGGAGCATGGACAGTTAGCTGCCTGCTTTTGCCTAGTTGGTTGGAGGAGAAATACAACTGTCTCCCCCATCACTTTTAGACATACTGTGTTGTGAAGGCACAGTTTTCTCACGTGAGAGCTGAAAGCACACCAGGTGCCTTCTAATACATATTTTTATTACCTCAATTTGTGGTTTCTAATATATACGAGTGCCAGGTCATCAGGCAATTTAGTTTGTAGGATTTCATTTAAAATTAATTGAATGAACTACAATGATTTGCAATTATGTATTCACTTAAGGAGTCATGAGCATAACTTTTGTTATGACTAAATAAAGGTAAGCATTCAGAAGGAGATTTGGCCTGAAAGTGTTAAAGGTATGATTCATTGATAGCTAAATTTTCACCTACATGAGGTTCATTATATGAATATGGAAACACAAATACAGGAAGTTCATCTAGTAAAACAAATAGCTGCAACAGCAAGAAAAGCTTAAACAAACTTTTAAAGGTTAAGAAAGTGCCTTAAGCTGTACAATTATAAGGGAACAGCCAGAGTGAATACTGCCACAGTGTCACCTTAGGGGCCCGTCTCCAGGGTGTGTAGGGATTCTGCTCAAACACACTCTAACACTTACACATATAGACTGCTGGGAAGATGACTAGCCCAGGAGGTGGTGGGTGCGTCATCTGAGCTGGACCAGAAGAGATTTTCTTCTTCTGATGATAATGTCTGCTCAAAATTCTGTGATGTTATATCCATCATCCTCCCAGACTGGGGCCTTTGAAGCAGTAAGGGATGTGTGGAATATGCCATCTTGCAGTGTAATCTGTCAATAGACTTTGGGTCTTAATTGTCCATCCCTTGAAGTCCCATATGTCAAAAGTTTTGTTACCAGACTGGCTCCATTGGGGGGTGTTGGAAACTTTGAGTGGGGGAACCTAAGTCTGAAGTCCTTCAGTCTTTGGAGGTGTGTTCCTGGAGGGGGTTATGGGATCCTGAATTCTTCCTCTTTCTTTTGCTTTGTGGTACAGAGGTAAAGGTTTCTGCTGTACCACAAACTCCCACCACTGTATATTGTTGTGGGCACAGGCCCCAAATGATGAGGCCGATTGATCATGGACTACAACTTCCAAAACTGTTGGTCAAAGCTATCTTTTTCTCTTCCTAAGTTAACTACACCAGATATTCTGTTATAGTGACAGAAGTCTGACAAGCACATCCCCCACCCCTTCTCTATTTGTATAATTAAAAACACCGAGCCAAATCAACTTGAGGAAAAGGTTTATGTTATCTTATATCTCTCAGTGAGGGAAGTCAGGGCAGGAACTCAGGGCAGGAACCCGGAGGCAGGAGCTGAAGCACAGGCCATGGAGGAATGCTGCTTACTGGCTTGCTCCTCTGGCCCTACTTAGCCTGATTTATTATTTTTTTTAATTAAAAAAAATTTATTTTTGGTCTTTTTGAGACAGGATCTCCCTGTAGCTCTGGCTGTCCTGGAACGTGCTCTGTAGACCAGGCTGGCTTTGAACCCAACCTCCCCTTATCCCCCAACCCCCTCATCAGAACTCATGCATTACAACATCCAAGGTAAGCCCTATCCAGTCAAGTTCCCAAACCCAGATAGCCTTCTGCATGAATAGATCTGCAGTCTAGTCAGCATATCTAGGAATCCTAGGTAAGGCATACTCTTCTTCACCCATTATTTCTTTTGCGCTCAGTCTCTTGTAGTTTTCAGTCCAGGGTCAGTCCCTCACCCATTATTTCTTTTGCTCTGCTTTGAGACCTTGTCCCGGTTGGCATGGCTTCTGTGCCTGCTGCTGACATTGCCACAAGTTCAGATGCAGAAGCTTAGACTTGACTGTAAGCCACTGCTTCTTTACATTCATGCACCAGCCCGGGCTCTTAAAATCTTTCCATCCCTTCTGCCTCAGTGACCCCTGAGCAGTAAGTAGGTGATCAGCTTGCTTTCTTATTCAACCCAAGACCAGCTACCCAGGAGGGGCACCATCCACAGTGGAGAGGGCCCTCCCACCTCACTTAATAAACAAGAAAATGCTTCACAGATATGCTCAGAGGCCTGTCTGATAGAGGAAATTCTTCAGTTGAGGTTCCCTCTTCCCAGGTGTGTCAAATTGAGAACAGAAGCTGTCCAGTATGACTCCCTCAGCAGAACTGCAAACTAATGAAAAAGGAGAAATATAGAACTTTAGAATAAAGTATCACATATCAAACAGAAAGAACTATCACTATTAGGATATGCTTTTAACCCCTTTAGAACTCTTCAGTATATTAAAGGGAGATAGAAAATATCTAGCTTAATAAAGGAATTGGAAAAGGACATTTCTATGTCCTAAACAGATTAAGCCTTAAAAACTATATAATCATTTCTCTTCAGTCCATTTTCTGAGGTGCTATTAGTTTCAGCTGCTTTTCATAGGCTTCATTCTCTCTTAATAAAAAGATTAAAGGGGCTGGAGAGATGGCTCAGCAGTTAAGAGCACCGACTGCTCTTGCAGAGGACCCAGGTTCGATTCCCGGCACCCACATGGTGGCTAAGAACCGTCTTTGACTCCAGTTCCAGGGGAATCCGACTCCCTCTTCTGCCCTCCGCGGCATTGCATGATACGGGTGCACCAACCTACATGCAGAAAGTACACTCATACACATAAAATAAATAAATAAAAATTAAAAAATAAAAAGTTTAAAAATTTATTAATTATGTGTGAGTATGCCACACATGTGTAGGTGCCCATGGGTGTCAGAAGAGGGCATCAGATCCCCTAAAGCTGGAGTTATGGATGGTTGTGAGCTGCCTGATGTGGGACCTGAGCTCTGCTCCCCTGGAAGAGCACATCTCAATCACCAGGCCATCTTTCTAGCCTGACCATTCTCTTTATTACAGCCATATGTTTTGGTTGCTCAGGGCTTATCCCTTATTGGTGAATATATTTCTTGAATTGGTCTTAATATTGATATAGATTCTACCATCATAAGAATATGTGGTTTGAGATAAAATATAATGGCTCTAAAATGTTACTGTACAGTACTCTACAGTGGTTTCACTTCTTTGCACATAGGCATGCAAAACTCATTATAGACCATGGAGAGCTAACAGGCTTTATTACGTTAAAGAAATACGTTGGGAGGGGGACATGGGTCTATATTTGATTAATGTACATTTAATTGATGTGAGTTTAACAGGTATTCAAATTTGCCCAAACTTTGTCTACATATTATATGGTATTTTAGGACTTAGTAAAAGCAAAAATGTCTATATTAAACAACATTGGTTGAAAGGTTTTAATTAAAATGGTAATACATTTAAGCTAATTGGAAATATAAATTGTTGTCCATATTTGTTTTACTTAAAATTTGTATAACAACAACTTTGGGATTAATATATACGAATGTTCTCTATAATTTTTGTGTTGTGCAGTATCATCTTGTAATATTTTCTTTTACCTGTAGGATAATTTAACTTAAGGAATTATTTGCTTCCTAAATTAACAACATACAGCCAATGGTAAACAGCTTGGGTAAATTTAATGAAAATTTACACCTTGATTCCTGCCTATAGGTATGTGTACTACAGCTGCCTTTTTGAGATTCATGGGTCAAAAAATAAAAACTTAAAATAAAAAAGGGGGGATACAGTTATATATTAAACCTTTTGTCAAATTTTTCAATTTAAATCTTAAAACTAACTATGGGAAAATATTTGCATGTTCCCACAAGTCAAAACGTCACCAACTTAATGGCTGAGAAAGAAAAAAAAAAAAATCCAGCTTTGTATTGTGCAGGATGTGCCAAGAAATACCAGCAGAGAAGTTGGCCCATCTAAACATTAAAAGGAAGAAAAGGGCTGGAGAGATGGTCTAGCGGTTAAGGGCACTGACTGCTCTTGCAGAGGACCCAGGTTCGATCCCCAGCACCCACATGGTGGCTGAGAACCATCTTAACTCTAGTTCCAGAGGAATCCAACACCCTCTTCTGACCTCCATGGCATTGCACGACACGGGTGCACAAACCTACATGCATACAGTACATTCATACACATACAAAATAAATAAAAAAATAAATAAAAGGAAGAAAAGCCTCAGACTGCTACAGGCATCAAACATCTCTGTGGATCCTATTTGTAACAACTGTTTATACTGAGTTCTAGTGAACTTTACCTTCCAGGTGCCTCAAAGTTTTAATATGAGAGACTTTCTTACCTCCTTTACATAGAACAAAGAAAAACATGATGGTAATGAAGTCATTCCCTAACTGTAAATTAGAGCCAACTGTTATAGAGGTAATCTCTTATAAAACTGGTATAACTGCTTATAAAACTGGTATAATTGACTAATAGACATAGGAACTGTGAAAAGGATTATTCTCTATTCAGAGCCAAATATAACACTAAAGCCTTTATAAGCTGTGCAATTAAGCAAAATATATTAGTATAGGAGAGCTCTGATATCAGCAATGGATTATTCTGCCAAGGAGATGTTGGCCAGAGGATCCAAACGCCCCCAAAAGGTAAAGGCTTCTTGCCTGTAAACTGGGATACCTGCAAGAAGTGAGGCAGTAAGGCCCTGCTGTTGAAGATCTGGTGTAAGCATGGGAAAGATGTATTGAGACCACACTTTCAAGTGTACAGTTGGTCTCTGGAATGCCAGAGAGGGTTACCAAAGGCCACTAAACTAATAAAGCAAATATTGGTCTCCTTGAGTCAAGCAAGACTCCTCTGTCAGCATCAGCTACACCTCACCTGCCTGGAAATACTGTGCAGCAGTGGCAGCCATATGTCTGTATATCCCAAATATAATTGGCTAGTAGCTCTCTCCTTGGAGGAATAATTCATGGCTGAAGCCCCAAGCTTATGTCCTCTAGTGGTTAGGAGATGTTATAAGCCACAGTAAGACCTTGTCATCTTTTACAGAAAAACTACAGTTTATGGATTAGCATACCATCCAAACATCTGTGTCTATAGCAATGTAACCTACCATAATAATTAGTACTGTTTAAATGCCTGTATATCTAATTGCTTGTGCTTCATTAGTAGGATTGAAAGGTTATTCCTGGATCAACTGGCAACCCATGAAGGGAAACAGCCTGAGCTGATCAGAGTCCAAAACGACATCTCCAGAGAAAGTAGACTGTTTTGCTTTTCACCCACTTGTGCCCCTTTTTTAAAGCCTAGGGAACAATCTGCAGAAGAGGGGGCATGGTAGAATGTAAGGGCTGTGATTGGGGTGAATTGTGAGACTATAGCAATATAGACTGGACACTTATTTGATCAACATGATTGTACATACAAACCCCTCCAGCTGGATGGTGGGAGCCTTGGGCTGTGTGGGTTTGGGCATGGCTGCTTGCAAATTGGTTTTACATGAAGGATGCTTGTATTCATTACTTATTACTTAAAAAATCAAATAAAAAAAGAAACACACACCTGTGAAAGTAAAAGAAACATGCACATACAAATATATATGCACATACACACATATATATACACACACCTACACACAATATATGTATATAAAGACAGAAATGTATTGTGTACTTTATAAACCACTATTTAAGAATTAGGTGTTATCCAAATGCTGGAGAAGTTGTGTGGAATGTAAACTCGTGCAACGCCTATGGAAAGGAGTGTGCAGAACTCAAAAGACTGAAAATGAGCCCACCACCTGACCTAGTCATACCACTTCTGGGTGTATACCCACAAGACTCATCCTATCACAGAGATACATGCACATCTATGTTTATTGCAGCTCTCTTCACAATAGTGAAGAGCTGGAAGCAACCCAAGTATCCCTCAATGAATGAATGGATAAAGAAAATGTGGTACATCTACACAATGGAATTCTATGCAGAAGTTAAGAAAGATGACATCATGAACTTTGCAGGTAAATGGATGGAACTAGAAGCTATTATGCTAAGTGAAGTAACACAGTCCCAGAAAAACAAGGGACAGATGGCATTCCTCATTTGTGGATGCTAGTACCAAATCCCTCCTTGTAAAAGAAACTGAGCAACATCAAAGTTATATTTCCTTCCATCTGAAAGCAACTGTACTGTTAAAATATGAACCCCTTAATGGGCTCTAGAATTAACCTACCACTTATTTTCAGACTTTCTAATTTTGGTATATGTGATACACACACACACACACACACACACACACACACATATATATATAGTCTTTTTTTGAGACAGGGTCTCTCTGTAGCCCCAGCTGTCCTGGAACTCACTCTGTAGACTAGGCTGGCCCTGAACTCACAAAGATCCACCTGCCTCTGCCTCCCTGAGTGCTAAGGATTAAAGCGCGGTGCCACCACCACGCCTATCCATTTCTGATTGGTACAATAAATATACCACTTTACAATTTGATGCAACAGTGATTAAGAGGTGCCTGGAATTAGCTTAATGGATGGTTGTTATCTGTCATGTGGGGGCGTGGGAAACCAAACCTGGGGGGTGCTCTGCAAGAGCAGCCACTGCTCTTAATTCTTGGCAAGGCCATCCCCTGAATTATTTTTCGCAAGCAGCTTTTGATTCTGTCTTGAAGATGAAGGATGAAAGCACTCTTGGGTAGACACATTAATGACACCATTAATCCAGTACTATGTATGATGGACAGGATAATAAATTAACTTATTTTTGGAAACAGAAAGGATGCTACCATATAAACTTATGGGGGGGTAAATTGAGATTGTAGAGACGTATGATTGTATGAAAATCAAACCAGGAAAACCAGGCTCAATATTTTATTTTATGCACTAGAACCAGGAAAGGGTGTGACTCCCTTGCCTTGGTCTCAAAAAGAAGTGGATATATAGCATTGAATGGAGAAGGTCCTCACCAACCTGTCATCTCACTACCTGGTATGTGTGTCAAGGACCGGTAGGCAGAGAACTCCCACCTGTCCCATAAACTTCAACTTGGCTCAGCTGTCCAACTTCCTTTTGCCTGCACAAACCTGATCCATCTGCCTGCCCATTCCTTCATCTGCAACTGGTCTTCTTCTGCCTCTGCACCTAAACTCAACTCTACATTGTCACTTTCAAACCTGTGACCTACAGTGGTCTGGCCTATGGTGGTCACCAGTCTACGGCTTCTTCTCTTCAGCTGGATTCCTTGTTGATCAAAACAGATTGTATTTACAATTCCCTCAGCTTCCCTATGATTTTCTCCAGGCTTCAGAACCTCTTGAACTCTGCTTGTAACCGGTCTTTACCCTTTACAGCTAGTGTTGTTAACTGCAGATAACTAGATAAATAGAGAGATGATAAATAAATTTTATATCTGGCATGTGATATGTGATTGGAGGGTATAATATTAATTAAGATTTTGGAATAAAAGAAACCTATGTTCATCTCAGCCAGGGTTATTTCCTCAGGACACCCTGGAACTTGCTGTCAGTTGAAACTGCTGTAGCTTATGCATTGGCTGTGATTCAATAAATTTCTGAGCATTGTAGAAGATACAACTGTTTGGTCTGTGTTCTGGAATGAGCAGTAAAGGTACTCAGTTGTGGTTTTATGACATGAAAATTTGTCATATTTATTAATATGAGCAACATACACTAATAAAATAAAGACTATCCTCTTTTTGGATAAAATTTCAGAATATATATAGTTACAAAGGATCCAGTAGAAGTGGTTTTAAAAATAATAATGAATTGGTGTCAACAATGCCTCATAATCCTTCTAGGTTTATCAGTTGATGAATGAAATAGTGACTGAAGCTTGGGACGTAGCTCCCTTCATTCTGCCACAATCTTATTTATTCTATAATTTGCAAAAATACATTTTTATTCATCAATAATAGATAAATAAACTTACCTGTGGTTCCTATATGATATGTCTCAATTTCTGGATTCGTGGAATCTAAATGCATGAGTTTAACTACTAGGTCTTGCATGACTTGTTTCTCTTGGACATGCTTTTCCTGGGGAAAGGTCATTATCTGCAAGTGGGACAGACAGAGCTACTACTGCCTTCTGGAAAGAAAAATACTCCAAGGACACATTCTGGGGACACTTTCAAACCTCACTTTAAGAAGTTGTTACATGTCCTGAGGGCGTGCAGGCACACCACCAGGCTGGCCCTACCCTGGAACTCCTTCCTGGTGGCTCCCTGGGCAATGCTCACACATAGCCACCGTGGCACTCACTCAGGGTCTGTGGGTTCCCTGCATGGACCCCCCCCATAATCCCAGAAAAGGTTGCATCATATAAATAAATAGACCACATTCTAACAAATAATGTGGGTAGGGGTTCAGGAGCGAAAATAGAGAACAGAGAGATGAGAGAGAGAGAGGAGATGAGAGAAGAGAGAGAATATGTTCCCTTTTAGTTTTCAGGGGTATGTGATTAGAGTGTAGAGCTGATGTGCAAGTTTGTTTGCTTGTTTGTTTTGTTGCCTATATCCTAAAGTCCTAACAGTTGCATTTAGTTGCAATGGTAATTCGCTCTCCAAAACTGTTGATTTAAATCAACAAAAATAGCAGCAAAGAATTCATTATCTTGAAAGTTTGGTGTTAGAAGAGTTGTCAGAGCTTACTATATAGTGAACTGGATTTGACTGAGCAGAGGAAAAGGCCCACCTTTCACTCATATATTATATCTTTCCCCCCTTGGTAGAAGCCCACATTTAGCTGGACTTAAAGCTTCAGAAGCTCAAAGAGGGATGCATCCTGGAGTCAGTCTGTATCTTCCTCACTGGGACCCTGGCAGCAGCACAGGGCCCTCCACTGCAGCTCATCCTGGTGCCCTTGCTCAGGCCGGACTCTCCCTTGTCCACTGCATTTCCTTACTCATGGCCAAAACCACGTGTCATTTTAATTGTTGATGACATTCTGGCACAGTTCTCTCTTGGTTGCCACCCACCATCTTGTGTGCAGCCTATCACTTGACTCCTGTGACCTCGATCCGTGATGGTGCTTGTCACCTCCGAAATTTTTAGATGGAGATAAATAGAGGGAAGGGGAGATGGCAGGCAGAGCACTGATCCCTAATATATAACACACACTTATAAATGGCCTGGAAAACCGTGAAAGCCAACAGGGAGAAGGTCAGAGGTGTACGCAAGCGCGCTCCGCAAACACAGTCAGTAAACAGAAAAAGAGACTCTCAATCCCGCTAAAAATTTTGCACTCAGTTGTGATGGCACACCCTTAGTAATCCCAGCACTTGAGTGGCAGAGAAGGTGGAATCTCTGTGAGTTCAAGGCCAGCCTGGTCTACATAGTGAGTTCCAGAGCAGCTGGGCTAACAAGGAGACCCTGTCTCAAAAAAAAAGAACTATATCTTGGCTGCTCCCGAATTACAAAGATTAAAATGTCATAGCATCCTACTCAGTGGTTTGGATGTAGAAGGAAACTTTCATACCCACAACTGCTGTGAGCTTGGTAATGACACTGAACAACCTGGAGGGCAATTTAGCAATTTCTATAAAATTGCTATGAAAAATTCTATGAAATTGCTGACCCAGAAATGCTGCTGCCATGGATTTATCTTATAAAAATTCTTACCCAAATGCCTAAAGATATTTTTACAAGATGTATATTGCTGATTGCACTGTGATATCAAAAACTGGAAAACTGGCCAAATGTCCACTCAACCACTTCGTACNAACACTCATTCACTGCTGGGGGCATGCAAACTCATGCGACCCCTATGGAAAGCAGCGTGCAAAACCCTTAAAAGACTGGAAATGGGCATACCACCTGACCCAGTCAACCATTCCTGGGTATATTATACCCACAAGGACTCACCGTATGCAAAGATACATGCAATTTGTTTATGCAACTCTCTTCCCAATAGTGAAGAGCAGGAAAGCAATCCACGTGTCCCTCAGCCAACAAGTAAAGAAAATGGGGTATATCTAAACAATGAAGTTCTATGTAGCCATAAGGCAAAGATGACATCTGAACAACTTTGAAAGTAAATGGATAGAACTAGAAACCATTATGCTAAGTGCAGTAAAACAGTCCCCGGAAACCAAGGAACAATGGTATCCTCATTTGTGGATGCTAGACCAAATCCCTCCTCGCTAAGCAAACTGAGCCAACGTCAATGTTATATTTCTTTCCAACTGAAACAAATGTACTGTTAAAATGTGAATACATAAGGGAATCTAAATGAAGCCTACCACTTATTTTCAGGTTTTCTAATTTTTGTATATGGGTGGAGGGTATTATATATATTATATATTATATATATATATCTATATCTATATATATTATATATATTTATAATATTCTTTTAGCTAATCATAAAGTAAAGGGACATACACGTTTAAAGGGAAACTGTGAATTCCTAAACATGTTTTGGAATGAAACTATTACATTATTTCAGATATAATAATTTTGGTATATGTGTGACATATATATGCATATTTTACAGCAATACAGATTGGAGAAAACAACAACAACAAAAGGACTGGTTGTAAGAATTAACTGAAAACCGTAACTCAGCCCAAACCGTAAAAACCGCTACACAAAGAAAAACTTTTTTAAAAGACTGAAAAAAAGATGCAAGACATGTATGGCAGAATGCATGCGCTTCTGGGTGGAGGAGCATGGACGAGGGAATGAGTCCAGACTGGATTGAGAAATGTTGTATGAAATACACAAAACTTTAATAAAAAAAATTACACACACACACACACACACACACACAGATGATGTTGCTTAAAAGAGCAGAGGGTCCTTTTCCAAAAGACTGTGGACCTAAAAATGATTTCATTCTGCAACACTTTTTCATTTCATTTCCTAAACGTCATTTTCGCTATGAAAAGTTGTTAAACGACATGCTTAATGTGCTATGTCGACCCAAGTATCAAATGAAGACTTAACTGGATTTTATAGTGCCTTTCTGATTTGGGCAGTTCATACAATGACGGGTCTCCCTGTAGCCCCAGCTGTCCTGAACTCACTCTGTAGACCAGGCTGGCCTTGAACTCACAAGATCCCCTTGCCTCTGCCTCCCAAGTGCTAGGATTAAAGGCATGCGCCACCACGCCCGGCTAATAAAAAAAGTAAATGTACCTTTTGTTTGCATCTCTCAATTCTCACCAGCAAAGCTTCCTCATGCACAGAGGGTGATGCACAGAGAAATCTGCAACTACCCAAACTCTAAAGAGAAAGAGTCTGAGAATGAGTGTCCCTGGATACGACTCCATATTAAATCTCACCAACTCAGGGTTCAGCGGCCGTTGTAGAAGAGGAAGCAGAAAGATTGTAAGAGCCAGGGTTGGTGCAATATCAAAAAGAAATAGAGTCTTCCAGGCCTCTGGGAAAAGAAAAATATTTTATTTCTTAAGGATTTGAAGCCAATGAAATGCTTAAGAGGCTTGAATTAAGGTGAAAATTCCTGGGAAGTAGTAATACCTTGGAATTATTAGTGAGCAGCTTAGGGGAAAAGAGTACATGAGACTTGGTGAAAATTTTACACGGTATCAGCAACTGAGAATCTGAGACCTGCTAAGACTTCTTCTGTTTAATACAATGTGTCCCTCGAGAGCGAAAAAGAAAATGAAGTAAAGGAATTAGAAAGGGAAATAACCAACTAATGTTTTTTTTTATTCTTTTTATGAAAGTTTGTGCAACTTTATACAATTTCTCCAATCCAGTTAGAGTCATTTCCCCTTCTCCCTGCCCTCCACCCCACCTCAGCTCGTGATTCCTGCATGTATGTCTTGCATCTCTTTTTCTCAGTCTTTTTTTAAGTTTTTTTTCTATGCAGAGGTTTACCGTTTGGGGCAGAAGTTTATGTTTCAGTCAGTTCTTTTGAACCAGTCTTTTTTGTAGTTGTTCCCTCCCAAATTGTATTTGCTCACAAATATGCATATATTTATATAAAAAAAAAAAAAAAAAAAAAAAAAAAAAAAAAGAATATGGATAATATAATACAAAAGTAGTAAATACAAGGAACATACTAAAGATAAATAATATAATATAGTAAGACTATAAGGCACAAGAAGTCATTTATAGGAAATTTTTCTCAAATATGGTTGGTTGGGAAGAGGAAAAGTAATACTCGGATCAAATGAGCTAGAAATAAAAGATGACAATTCTGGTTTTTGCCATTTCTTTTTTTAATATATATTGTATTTTTATTAGACTTTTTCATACATCACCCATCATTTCTCAGTCCAATTTAGACTCATTTCCCTTTCCATGCCCCCCAACCCGAGTTCATGCATTCTGCCATACATGTGTTGCTGCATCCTCTTCTGAGTCTTTCCAGAGTTTTTCCAAAGCAGAGGATCATTGTTTTGGGGAGAACCTCACTATTTCAGTAGGGTTTTTTGTTTTGTTTTGTTTTGTCCCAGTTCTTTTGTTGTTTTCCCTCCAAATTGTATTGCTTCAACATATGCACATACATTGCATATATGTCACACCTATACTAAAATTATGTCATCTGAAAACAAACTATGTTATTCCATGTCATATTTCAGGATTCGCATTTCTCTGTTTTGATTTTATATTACTCTAAAATATGTATATATACCCTCCACCCATATACCAAAATTAGAAAACCTGAAAATAAGTGGTAGGTTAATTCTAGAGTCCATTAATGGATTCACATTTTAACAGTACAGTTGGTTTCAGTTGGAAAGAAATATAACATTGACGTTGCTCAGTTTGCTTTACGAGGAGGGATTTAGTGCTAGCATCCACAAATGAGGGATACCATTTTTCCTTTGTTTTCCTGGGACTATGTTACTGCACTTAGCATAATGGTTTCTAGTTCTATCCATTTACTTGCAAAGTTCATGATGTCATCTTTCCTTACTGCTACATAGAACTTCATTGTTTAGATATACCCCATTTTCTTTACTTGTTGGCTGAGGGACACGTGGATTGCTTCCAGCTCTTCACTATTGTGAAGAGAGTTGCAATAAACATAGATGTGCATGTATCTTTGCATACGGTGAGTCTTGTGGGTATATATCCAGGAATGGTATGACTGGGTCAGGTGGTAGGCTCATTTTCAGTCTTTTAAGAGTTTTGCACACTGCTTTCCATAGGGGTCGCATGAGTTTGCATTCCCACCAGCAGTGAATGAGTGTTCCCCTTTTCTCACAACCTCTCCAGCATTTGGTGTCATTTGTTCTCCTAATATTAGCCATTCTTACCTGGGTAAGGTGACATCTTAAGCTGGTTTAATTTGCATCTCCTTAATGATTAGTGACATTGAACACCTTCTGAGATGTTTCTCAGCCATCTTCACTTCTTCATTTGTGAATTCTCTGTTCAGCTCTTTACTCCATCTTTTGATCGAATAATTTGCAAGAAATAAAATATTAATGAAGAATTTAAAACATCCCACCTAACACTCACATGTCTTAGATTAGTGTGAAGTTCATGGATGAGTTCAAATACACACACACACACACACACACACACAATAATGTATACAGTTTAATCAAAGATATTTTTCATAAGCAATCATGGTATTTGAGTCAGGACATGGATAGACAATCCTTAACAGTGTACAAGAACTTTCAAAACTCCTTCATTGTATGAACTGCCCAAATCAGAAAGGCACTATAAAATCCAGTTAAGTCTTCATTTGATACTTGGGTCGACATAGCACATTAAGCATGTCGTTTAACAAGGTTTCATATGCTGACCCTGACTTTTAGGAAATTAAATGTAAAGAAGTGGCAGAATGATCAGTTTTTAGGTCCACAGTCTTTTGGAAAAGGACCCTCTGCTCTTTTAAGCAACATCATCTCAGTGATGTCCGCATCACCTGACATACTTGCAAAGCCAACTTTAGCAGCTCAGGTCACAACAGGTTTCTGGTTCTAAGAGAGTTAAGTCTATGTTGATGATGGAGAAATAGGAGGATATAAAAATGAATTTTGAGTTTTCTCACACCACAGAGCATTTTGTGCCAAGGTGGCCCATGTGTCGACGTGGCAAATCACTTCTGGGAGCCAAGCAGAGCCTTTCAAAACTAGCAGGGTGTTCTAGTTTGTCTTCCATTGCTGTGACAAACACTCTGACCAACACCAACTTGGGGAGGAAAGGGTTTATTCAGCTCACATCTCCTGGGTCACAGTTCATCACCCAGGGAGCCCAAGGCAAGAACTCAGGGCGGAAACCTGGAGGCAGGAGCTGAAGCACAAGCCATGGAGGAATGCTGTTCACTGGCTTGCTCTTCTGGCTCATGTCTGGCCTGCCTTCTTATACGGTATACAACAACCTGCCCAGGGTAGCACTACTCACTGTGGGCTGGGCCCTCCCACATTGCCTGACAATCAAGACAATACTCCACAGTTGTGGCCATAGGCCAATCCAATGGAGCCAATTCCCCAACTGAGGCTCCCTCAACCCAGGTGTGTCATGTTGACACTAAAGCTATTGAGCACACAGGGAAAGGTGTTTTTTTTCCAGATCAAACTGGTTTGGAAGACATTTTGTTAGTGCCATATGTTCTTTCCCCCCCAAAGCAATTACTTGTTCTGTGTGCTATCAACATAACTTTATTTTCTTTGTTGAGACAGTGTCTCCTAGCCCCAGCTGGCATGGAACTCATTATGGAGATCAGGCTGGCCTTGAACTCACAAAGATCCATCTGCCTCTGCCTCCTGAGTTCTGGGATTAAAGGCGAGTATTACCATGCCTAGACATGGCTCTTTTTTTTTTTTTTTTTAAGTAAAACATTCTGA